>CM035154.1:94051788-94353337 GCA_020205615.1 Panax quinquefolius
TTTTTCACAACGTTTTTTAACAAAACGTTGTAGATATATATGAAAAAATGTTATCTATTTAAAAGGGCATTTTTTTGGTTTTAACTAGATAACGTTTTTAAAAAAAAAGGTTATCTATGTAAAAAAAACACGTAGGAAAAAAACGTGCTCAGGTGAAAACTTAAAATTAAAAGTGATACTTTGTGCTCGTAGGCTAGGTTTCCATCGCTTATCTCTTTGGATTTGTTCTTCACCGTAAGTATGTCCAGTGACTGTTCTCGGCAGCCATCAGCCAAGACACCACCCTCTGGACCCAAGCCCCTCTTGCCGGCGTCCAGCCCGCCGCTGAGTCGCTCTTCCACGCTACCATCGACGTCTCCGACTTTCCCGACCTCGCCGCCTCCTACACGAGGCCCGATCAGTACCTCAAACTCCGACTTTCGGGCATTAAAAAGCCATCATTTCTCGCCATCACGTCGCCATCGTCTCTCGCCTCCTCGAAGGGTGTGTTCGAGTTTTTGGTGAAGAACATAGCTGGCTCCACCGCGGAGCTGCTTTGTGGACTTGGTGGAGGTGATGTGGTTGAATTAACTCCGGCCACGGGGAAATGATTTGAAATTAATCAAATCTAACCGCCCGAGGATTATCAGTCGGTTCTTATATTCGCTACCGGATCTGGAATTAGGTCAGCTCTTTGTTAATCAAATCATTTCTTTGTACGTGACGATTCTATTCAATTTCAATTCCTATTTTGTTATTCGTCATTATATGAATCTGTGTTTGTTATATTAAACATAAATACTTGATTGAGCTTAAAATCTAAATTATGTTAACTCTTGAAATTCTCAGAAACAAAACTGAAACCTTAGAAGATCCTCAGCTCTTGGAAGGTCCTCAGCCCATGGAAGGTTTTCTTCTGTTCATCTTGATGTTAATGTGAATTGAAATCAGTGTTGCTGGGAATTACTATGATTTTTGTAATTGATCTAATGTAATGTGGGTCTTTGGTTGATAGAGATCAGTGTTGTGAATTTGTTTTGTTAATGTATTAGTAGTAGCGCAAACAGAAAGTGCAAACACAGTGGAGAATCAAGTAGTTGATGAGCCGCAGACATCTAGGTTCACGTGAATGATTGAGAACTTTTCCAGGCTGAACACCAAGAAGCTTTATTCAGAGATTTTTGTTGGTGGTGGTTATAAATGGTATTTAATTCTTACTCACTTGGTTTAACTTATGTGCGAGCCACTTACTCTTTTTTATTATGCCAACTGCGTAATAAGTTTTTGGGTGGAGCAGGCGTGTGCTTATTTTTCCAAAGGGAAACAACGTGGACCACTTGTCAATATATTTAGATGTGGCAGATTCTTTTACTTTTCCATATGGGTGGTGTAGATATGCACAGTTCAGTTTAGCCGTGGTAAATCATATTCAACCTAAGTACACACTAAAGAAAGGTATTTTCTGATGCTCTCAAGGTTGCCATGTAGTTTTTCGATGTACAAAAATGTAATTCCTTCTCTCTCTCTTGATATACTAATTATTGGTGTAATTTGTATCATTTGCAAAGTGTTGTAGTTAGATTCTGATGAGATCTGTATTTATTAATGTTGTATCGTGCATGGAGTTATTTTGCATTGACTTTATTTGTTTAATATGTCAATCCTATGCATTTTTTATATAGAAAGCAATTTGGTGTCCCGAAAATATTGCAATATCGTTTATTTTCTAGGTTTGGAATTGAGTTCAGTCGGTTATTTAATAGTTTTTTTGGGAGTTATTGTGTATCTATCTAATTACATACGGTACAATATGCCAAGAAAAGGGGAAAAAATATAAATAAACAAACACATTCAAGTGGGGGGGTGTAATAAACAAACATATTCAAAGAACAATATTACACTAAAATTTGTAGTAGAATTATAGGATGCACACATAGATTACATTTTTAAGGGCAACTACTGGGGTCAAATTTGATGTTTTGAGATTTAAAGAAAAGAATAATAGAGGGTGGATGTGAAAATCAAATTATTTTTATTAGTCATTTGGTATCGATCTATCATGAAGATATGGAGTGATATATAAATTTTAAGACCCTGTAATAAAAGAAGTTCCAGTTGTTGATCATGGGCTGATGGATAAGCTTGCTGGTGAAAATGAGAAACTGAAGGTGAGGAGTCTGATTTCACCCATTTAATTTTGCTTCAGGATGCAGTCATGATCTATTGATTAAATGAATTTCAAGCACGATTTATTGAATTTATGCATTTCAAGCATCTTCTTGGATATGTACTTCTGTTTGATAATGCATTTCTTGTAAATAAATGCAGTCTTTGGTTAGCTCGCTTGAAGTGAAAATTGGTGAAACAGAGAAAAAAATATGAAGAGACAAACAAACTTAGTGAGGAGAGGTTGAAGCAAGCGTTGGAGGCAGAGTCCAAGCTAGTTCAGTTAAAGACGGCTATGCATAGGTTATTCAAAAAAGGAGTCAGATTCTCCTTTGAACTTTCAGTAGATTATTGGTATTTATTGTTGTTTTTTCTCATATGGAGGCTTGAAGAGAGAGTCTCTGACATGAAATCTGAGAACCAAATCCTGTAACACGCATTGGTAACTTTACCTTTTAATAGAGGGTTAGAATATAGATATACTCCACTTAAGATTTGTCATTTTGGTAATCAGGTTGCTCATATTATGGTTTTCTGTCTCCACTACACACTGTATAGTAGGTTCCATGGTTGGCTTTGGTCTTGTTTATGGTGGACCTGGGGTTGTTTTCTGAAGTTCACTGGCAAGGGTGACTTCATCGTGGGTCATCTCACCTGTGATGGGAGCAGCAATGTCGTTTCTTGTCTACAAATTCATTAAGTAGGGTATGTTCTTACTATAAAGACTTGAAACAATAGCTAGATCATTGTATTTATTCTGTTTAATGATAAATCGGAACAACTTTCCTGCCTATGGCTTCTAAAATAAACTTATAGTATCCTCCTTCTGACTTTGGCTGCAACTATATTATGTTATCAGAAAATACTAAAGTGACTTGGAAAACAGGAGGCAATGCAACCTAAGAATCTTTTTATGACATTTACACGTTCTAACCCATTATAGCTATTTCTAGTTTGTTTATAGTGCTCCAAATCCAGGACAAGCAGTTGCAGCAGCAACACCAATTGCCATCTTTATTGGTGTTACTGCAATCTCTTTCACAGCCTTCCCTCTAAGCAAGATACTCTCTATAGAAAATTCATCTGATGGTGTTTTATAATTCTTCTCAACTGCCATGAGGCTACAGACAATACAGGTTATGAAATTGCATGATCTCCCCAAGCAGGGTCTTGGCTATAAAAATTCTCATGTGAGACCTAGGAACCATAATAGGCACTAGGCAATTATGCTAATTCATAAAAATTCTACTGTTTTTACTATGATGCAGAAAGAATCTCAACTGTAAGCTTTATGCTAATTCGATTAATTGGAGTAGGAGTTGTATCAAGCTTATACCATGTTTCAAGAGGCAGATTGAGAAATTATCTGAGATGGGCTGACTATACTATAATAGCTACAGCTACAGTGGTAAGTTATAATCCTGTTGCAACTTAGAATTTGGAAGTTAAATTATGTATGAAGTGAATATCTGAGATTGGCTGACTAAAATTTTGTAGACAATATAAGTTTTCTAAAGCTAGAATTTGGAGCTCGTAATATGTAATTGTATATAGTTGCAGCAACACTTGGAGCTACTTTTTAGCTAGGCATCGGTGAAAACCTCGTGTGTACATTGGATGCATGAAATCTGGTCCTGTCCTTGCTCAAAAGTAAGCTAAAGTTCCCTGTATCTTTATTTCAATTGATTAAATCTGCTTTTCCTTTTCCTAGTTTCTAACCTTTTACTATCAGGGGGAGTGAGGTATCATGAATCCGAGTACTAGAAATTTGGTGAGGAAGGAAACAAGTATTTTGGTCTTGCTACAGGACAGTTATATGCTATTTCGAAAGATTTAGCTACTTATATATCAATAAACCAGTAAGTGGTCGATTTAATTGTGGAAAATGATGCATCTTTATTAGTAGTTTCCTACATCTGATTACTTGTGATTATGTAGGCATGTACTACACAAGTATGCTAATGAGGATGTCTCGTTGGGATCATGGTTTATTGGATTAGATGCAAAACATATTGATGATCAAAGATAGTTTGGTTAGGTAGTAGCTTAATTTTATGGATAGTTTGGTTTATTTTGTGGATGCATGTAATCAAATTCACAATTCAATATAGTAGTAATTTATATTGAATAGTGAATTTGAGATGTATATATGGATAGTTTGGTATATATTTTGTGAATGTAGTAATTTAAAACTGTAAACGAATGGTATTATTGGGATGTATTTTGAATGGTTGATACATTTTGGCTTTAAATTTAAATGAGAATTTAGACATTTTAGCTATATATCATGGCATTAGCATATTCCAAGTGCACTGGTAATGTAGGTGAACCATAACCTTTTTTTTTTCTTTTTTTTAATCTACAACATTTTAAAAACATTGTGTAAATGTGCCTAAACGTTGTCTAATACATTAATTAAAACATTTTTAGCCAGAAAACGTTGTGGAATCATACCTTCTACAATATTTTTAAGCATCTACTAATTTATGGAAAACAAATCTACAACTTTTTTTTTCTTAAAAAATGTTGTGTAATGTTCTTAACTACAACGTTTTAAAAATGTTGTGTAAGGGTGTCAAATAGATGACACCCTTAACCACGTCGTTTTTCTGACTTAAACCACAACATTTTTTCTACGTTATCTATTTACTGTTTTGTAGTAGTGGGCTAAGTAAGCTTAAGGGCTAAGTTAACTTTGTGCTTAAGTCATGAATAGTAAGGAGGTTTGGGGGGCGAAATGACTAAAATACCCCTAGCCTTGGTTTTCTATAAATACGAAGCTTAAATCAAAAGTTTAGGATTTTGAAAATCCTACACTTTGAGAGAGAGAGAGAGAGAGAGAGAGAGAGAGAGTTCTGGATGAAGAGGAGAAGGAAGAGCATGAGTATGAATGATCGGATCGAAAGTATTAAATGAAATAGAAAAGCTAGAGAATCACGGGTTTTGTCTAAAAAAGAAGAAAAATAAGGAAGGAAGGTGTTAAAACCTAACTTCTATGTTAGATTTTCTTTAAGTTTTATATGTTGAAAACATAGCTTAATGAGAATAACAAGTAAAGGATGTTAGAAATGATTTCATATGGTTGAAATCGTAAGAAAATGAAGAAATAAGAATTAGAAGTTTAGTAAAGAAATTTCTTAAGGAAGTGTATGATTCGTAATGAATTAGAACGATCCAAGTGGATTATATGAACGAGTAGGTGAAATAAGTAAGGAATGGTGTTCTATAACATCAAATTCCAATAAAAAGTGAAATCGTAATCCAAAATATCGATTAAAAATGAAGAACGAATGATGAACGCGAAGAACACGCGAAGAACACGAAGAACGTTATTGATGCGTATAAGTTAGTTGCTTATTTCTTGGTTAGGAATGATAGAAATGTTCATGAAGAATAGATTAAAACTGAGCTATAACGAAGTTATGGCAAAATTTTTGTAAAAGACGAACAAAATTTAGAAAGTTAGTAAATGAACCCAAATGTATAGGGTTTCCTAAGAAAGTAAGAGAACATAGGAAACGTGAGTCATGGACTCAAGAACGAATGAATTCTGAGTTTGGATGACCGAATTATGGACGAACAAACAAATAACAGTAAAAACGTAAAATGAACGAAGGGTGAAGACTAAGCCAATCGAATGGCAGGTTAACGAATTCAGAATGAATTTTTGTTCGAGCGGGATTGAAGTACGTAAGATAAGGAAGATAATGGCTTTGGAACGACCATGTTCCGAGTTATAACGAATAAGTTATGAAAGTGGGAAGTAAGCGTCTCAAATTGGAATTAATACTTAGTGAAATTTTCTAGGGTTAGGGCTTGGCACCGTGGCGCCAGCCATGCCTTGCAAGGTGGCCCTGCAATGCCAGACCAGGGAGTCAGGTACTACAAACTCGCATTGCGACGCGAGAGATAAAAGGGAGAGTGGCGTACTTGCTGATTGTAGGGAAAAAAGCGAAGAAGAACTTTTAACTACTCAACTCTTGAGGGAAACGTAAGGGAAGATAAAGAACATAATGTTCAACAAATGTAACACTTAATCAGGTGACTTAAACCTTTAATGAAGGTTGAACGGAAAGATT
Source organism: Panax quinquefolius (assembly GCA_020205615.1). NCBI lineage: Eukaryota > Viridiplantae > Streptophyta > Magnoliopsida > Apiales > Araliaceae > Panax > Panax quinquefolius. The sequence continues at coordinate 94,058,013 of CM035154.1, forward strand.
AAACGAGATTAAAAGAAGGTGAACGCGAATTACGGGACCGATATCCGTGGACCGTAGTCGCGATAAACGAACGTGAAGGATTGCTATAATGGTGATTCCTTAGACGTTGATTGACGAGGGTAATGAATAACATTTCGATATTATTTTGTGGTAATGTGAGACAAGTGTAAAGCGTATAGACGCTGTAAACGTAACGCAGTTACATTAAATGACCGGTCTTAGCATATCGCGAACAGTATGGCTTTGACATTAAGGAAGAATAACGAATGGTATTAAGAAAGTCGTAACGAACGGTAATAAGATTAATGAAAGCCAAATGTATCGATATAGAATGAATCACGAGGTATGGTATTTAGTTATCGAAAAGCGAAAAGGAATAAGAAGTTGACTTAACGAACATTATAGTTTAATGGTTCTGGATAAGTTAAGATAAGTTAGGTTGTGGTGCAATCGTAACCTTTGATGGTTGACATATGGGAGTTGGGCTAAACAATTCCTTCGTGAGAGCGAAGGCATATATCTGGCGGCAACCAATTTAACTCGTTGTGATGGCGGTGTAGGCGGGACTTCGAAACTTGTTTGTTGATTATTTGTGGGAAACCACTCGTAGTACCATCACGGACTACTAGCGGAGAAGCGTTGTGTCTTGACTCTATTGAAGTTATAAGAAGAAGATAAGAATATAAAACATCAATGATGATGAACGATAACTAAGACATCTCCGTATGTCGTGAAGTCATAGAACGGTAATGAAAGTGGTTGCGTAAACTTAGGTTGCAAAGAACGCGAACCCTAAGAAGTAAAGTTAAAAAACTAATACATAAGTCAAATATACATGACTAATTGGTGTAAGTGTTATTTTCTTATATGCTACATAGGAATTGGAATAAGTAGTTCATAATCAGTACATGCGTAAGTGTAAGCGAGTTTCTAACTTCATTCATATTTTAAATGAATGCTAGTTTCTTAAACTTCTTAGATGTTGAACTTGAGAAGTTACATGCATAATGTGCGAATATGTGACATTTTTGCGGGTGGTAGAGCGTGTATGAGGCCTCATACCACAATGTGAACACTTGAGTGTTTCTGAGATGAACTGCTCTACGTGATTTAACTGCTCAATAAGAGAATTATCTATTTATACATTATTATTAAGTGCACCCAGAATGAATATGTATGAAAAAAAGTAGAAGAATGATGTTAGGTTTAATATTCAAGAACGAATCAAATTGCATAAATAAGCGAAATAATGTAAAAATCGAGTTTAAAATTTTCTACAAACCATATACCCGGATCACCCTTTATGCACAATAATTAATTAAACGAAAAAGATGAATTAGAAACATACCTTGAAGATCAAGAAGCTTCCTCGAGTTCAAGTTCACTCGATCCTTTTAGCGTTCAACTTGAATCCATCGGGTTTGGTTCCTTCCTTTGATCAACGCGTTAGCCACCCAAGTGTTTGGCCTCTGAGGTGATCCACGAGGATGAAGAAGGATTTAAGAAGATGGGTGGTTGGCTAAACCTTAGTTTTTCTATCTCATAGAAAAAGAGCGTACTCTCCGACCCATTGGAATTATAACGTATTATTGATATCGATATAAGACTCCTCTTATAAAGATATCAAGTAACCCTATTAAAAATAAGGTATTATTTAATTAAACCCTTTTAATTAAAGGGGCTCCCTAATCTTATTAGGGATAATTAATTAAACTCCTTTAACTAATTTTCCTTCTAATCCATTATGAATAAATGAGAAGTACTTATATTAAATTAATTCCTAAACTCTTTTAGAAATTAAAATAATAATAATAATTGTAATAATATTAATAAGACTCCTCTTATTAATTTATATTTAATATTTCTAAAATATTAAATAATAAATATTAAGCTATTTAATTTATTCTATCACCATAGATTAAATTAAATATACATAACATATTATTACGATTATGCCATTAACTTCTTAAATAATTATTCTTCCTTTTATGGTGTGACCCTTTAGGTTCTCCATATTAAATGGGTTGTGAATAAATCAATTAGAACAATTCTAATCTTATTTAAATAAATAAATTAAACAATTAATTTATTTAAATAAATAATATTTATTCTCTGATAGGGATAAGCCTCCCTAGCGATCAACGACTTTCCGGATAATATAGATTTCAACATTAATCATAAAAGAACCTTTGAGTAAATAGTTCTGCGTAAATGCAATTCAATCCTTCCACCAAACAATGTCCCATTAAATATAAGACATGGAATTCTTGTCGAAGTCTTATTTTATTTAATTATATGTATTTCGACTCTTAAATGCACAACTCCAAATAATGCAAATTAGAAACTCCTTTCTAATTTCATTACGCCTTAACCAAGGACTCTTTGGGTTGTCATTTATCGAATCACATAGGACATTTCTCTTCTTTTAATAAGTGGTAGATTCTTTATTGATCATACATTATCTCCATGTACAACTTATTATACCCAAGCATACCCTTTGATATACCCTAAGGGTCTTAAGGAATAAGTCAGTATAACTCATCATATACAAGATCTTATGATGATCTCAAGTCCAAGGATCACTTGTACTACTATCACTATAGGAATTCTATTGACGAGCAAGTAAAACTCCATTAGGTATTCCTTAGCGAGCCACGTTCGATGAACTTATTCTCTAATAAGCACCTACATACTTTCTTTAGTGTCTCCACACAAATGATCATGAGATCAATCATCCTCATCCATGAGCAAGCAGCGTATGTACCCGATCTATCCAGGATTCACTAATCCCCAATTTAGTAATCCAACGATTGGGAACTATTTTAGTTTTAAGCTTTCAAAAATTTAGATCTCATTAGAATGATCATCATCATTATTCTAAAAGCATTGCTTAAAACTATGGGTTTATCACATATTATAAAACAACATCATGTAGATAATTAAAAGCCTTTAGTAAATTAATACTTTTTATTAATAAATGAATAAGATTATTACAAAGTATATGCTTTATCATCAAACATGATTGGCTTGTGTATGCATATTACTTTCAATCTCCCTTTGTACTAAAGCCAATCGTCATTTTATCTCTATACTCTTCTTCTCTAAGTGACGATTATCCTGTTTGTTGGATAAGCTTTAGTTAATGGATATGTAATGTTGTTCATGAGAGTCCACTATCTCTATAGTGATTTACCATCTTTCAATGATTCTAATAATCAAATGAAAGTGCCACAACACATGTTTAGATCCAAGATGAGACTTAGGAACTATTCTAGTTACGTAATGAACTTTTAATCCAAACAATCAACTTGCGACTTCATTTATAGCTATATACTTTGTCTTTATCACTAATCCGGCAACTCTTTCTTTGTTTGGAACCTTTCGAATTCAACTGCACCACCGCTTGAAGATAACGCTTTACCATAAAGTGGATTTTTACATCATCTTGGTGCATGCTGAAAACTTTAGTGCATTAAAGCCCTCTAGTTTTAATTCGGACCCACCATGTATGCTCACATCCTTAGTGCGGGTTAAGAACTTTAAGATGTTTTCAACATCTTACGGTGATCTTCTCGAATATTACCGATTAACATTAGATCTTGTATATTTCATTGCATACATGATAGTCACTCATGCGATCTCTCTTTTCGAGAGTCTGTGGGGACTATAAAGAGAGATACACTCCATAGCTCATCAACATGAGACATCTCTTGGAGTTTGCCATGCTAAGCGACTTTAGCATCAAATGAATATCGTTCCTTGGGTTAAGTTGAGCATCCTTTTAAATCTATCTATATAGATTTGCATCCCCGAATAATGATACTCTTCCCAAATCATTCATGGAGGATTGTTTGAACAACTTTATCTTTCTTGATTGTAGCATTGGTATGTAATTCCTCATCCGTAGTATATCAACATTAATACTAGAAATTTCACGGCGCTCCCACTTTTGACCCTTTTGTACACACATTTAGAACTCTTACCTCATCATATATGTAACTCGGATCATCATCTTCTATGATGTGTACCTCATCATCATCATCATGATGAATCCATACCTCCTAGGTATCTTGATGGTACTATTCGGACTTCTACGATTGGTTGTGGTACAATAGAATTACATCTCTGAGTTCCTCTTATTTGACTTATAGTGTTTTGTGGTTCTTGAACTCTTGAAGATCTATTATCCTCCCACTAGCCCTTTCAATGATAAACACCTTTATCTTAGAAGGCGTGTGTTCATGATAAACACCTTTTGCTATGTAGGATTATAGAACATATACCTAAACTTATTTTAGGATGTCCCACAAATCAAGACTTGTCAAATCTTGTCCCAAACTTATCCTTTGAAACCTTTTTTCACATAAGTTGGACAACCCTTATCTTAACATACTTAAGATTAGGAATCCTCCACATCCATAACTTTTATGGAGTCTTGGGGTTTGGATTTTGAGGTTACCTTTTTAGTAGATGTCTGACCATTTCTAGGACATGATCCTAGAAAGGATACTAGAATGTCGGTAAAATCATTTTGGACCGCATACCATGTTCCAACAAGGTATGATTTTCCTTTCGGATACATCAATCAATTATTACGTATCATGGGGTGTCCATTATGAGAAAAACCATTTGAGATGTTCTAGAAATTTATTGCACAAGTATTTATTCCTTGATCTAATCAAAAATCTTAATACTTTGCCAATTTATTTCACTTACGAATTCTTTGAACCTTTCAAATAATTCACACTTGTATTCAACAAATACATACATTCAACTCTTTGAATGATCATCTCCTTTTCTTATACTAGTTTGTTCAATTTATAAAATAATTTTTCACGTAAATCAGTATACAAAATCCATTAAGTAATCTTTTAGTTCTATACGAAACATTATTATTATAAATAGAACAACAATTGTTCTTAATTATAATACCAAAATTTTATTGTCAACAATAAAATGGAAATAATGTTTCTAACAAGAATTGGAATACTGATAACAACGTATTGACTTAATAGATTTGCACGTAGGGATTGTTAAACTATAAGTTTCTATGGTTAATATACCTTTGCTCCATTTTCCACACATAGGATTACTTATCTTTGTTTAACTTTCTACTTACTTGGTCCTTCATAAATCTATATTTATGATAACCAAAGTCGGTATCCAATACCCAAGTAGAACCTTGACTTAAAGAAAAAAATTATTTTAAATCATGAACAAATTTGTATTTGTAACCAAAACTTCACTAAGCTTCTTTGGTTAGCCTCTGCGAAGATGCTTCTTGCGAGTTTCTTTCCGATGTCGAAGCTTATAGCGGTGGAAGCAAACTCCTTTCTTATCCATATCGATTTTGTTCTTATTATCCTTTGTTTATGCCTTTCTATATACCTTCTTTGAATCGTTCTTCTTTTGAGAAAGATCCTTTGGCCCTACTAGTAGTAAGACATGGTCTTTCTTGGTTGGAAAGTGACTCTCATCATTTTTCAACATGTTAAGCAAATCAACGAAGTGATATCTAGCTTGTTTATATGAAAAATTCAACAATTGTGAAAGGAGTCCGGGAGTGAGTGCAAGATCAAATCTTGGCTCAACTCTCCATCCATGACAAAACCAGGTTGTCTAATTGATCAATCAAATTGATTATGTTAAGATCTTTTTATGCATCTTATAGTGCCATTGGCCATTCTAGATCGGAAGAGCTCCTTAGATATCGATATCTATTAGTCTACTTTCCTCACAATCAACTACTTGATGTGCGGGAATATAGTAGGAAGCATCCATAGTTTCATCTTGTGGCTGAAGCTCATTACTCGTAGATCTGAGCATGATCGTTGAAACTAATCATGCATCATCTTGCCACTTTCTAAAAAGTAGCAATGTCTTCCTCGGAGGCATTATGCGCAACCATTCTTGAGGATAGGCGTATTAAGGACATAAGATAACTTTTCAACCATGAGAACTATTCTCAAATTCCTTAACCAATCCGTTTAATTCGGTCTGGTTAATTTAGCATCTAATATACTTCGCAGTGATAGTAATTTTAGACATTGTAAAATTCTATAAATGAATTTGTAATTAACAACATTTTAACATACATTCTTTTATTAATTACCAAAATAAATTAGGTCTTGTTTTTTAAATTGGTATCTCCCACTATTTTCTTCAAACTATATTACCCTCACTTATATAGTTAAATAAAATCTAATTATAGATTTTCTAGTGAGAATAAGGATCCCATTTCAAATGTATATAGCCTTGTGGTGACACAACAAACTATATATAAATAAATAGGTAGACAACTTTTGTCAATTACATCAACTATCAACTCCTTTTCTTTTTGCCTCTTAGATTATTTTGATCAGTGGTGGCACATCCGAATCAAAATTATCCAAGTTAAGTCCGATCTAGCACTCCATATATTCAAAAAAGAAAAATATCATCCTTGTGGTGACACAACAAAACAATATTGTTCAATTTTCTTTATAAGCATCAAATGTGATAAATTAACATCTTAAATACTTAATACTTGCCTTGTGGTGACACAACAAACTCATATTAAATATTTAATACTCTATTAATTTTATCATGCTAGAAAGCGACGTTCGATATTCCAAATATCTTTGAGCGCTTAGGACTTAATATAAAAAAATTGAGGGGTTTGTTATAAATTTGTCTCATCTTGTTTAATGCGCATACGCATATATATATATAAAATACGCGTCATATTAATGAACATCTGAAGCATGTTTGCATAATATATAATATATATATATATATATATATAGTAAAAGCATGCATATATAGAATACTATATTCTACTACGGATTGATTATGGACTTTTATTCTAGTTTGGTTCACTAGAGCCACCAAGTGAACCAAAAGGTCAAACCCTAGGGGTGCAAGAAAATAATATTTAAATATAACTATTACATTTAAACACGGGCTCCATTACAAACGGGTCTTCAAGCGCTCCTTGCTCCTTGATCTCCAATTTTTCAAAATTAATTCTAACTATTCCTATTACAAAACTAATTAAAATAAATAGAAACCTTGATCGTGATCGAGGGAAATACATAGGAGGAGATAGAATTTACATTAAGAAAAATTAGAGAAGCAGTCTGTGAGACCCCATTTAATAAAACCCATACATTCATGCATCCAACTAAAATAAAATCCAATCACATTGGTTGATTGTCCATAATCAATCTCATTTATTATCATACATATCACCATATGCATCAATACATAACATTCATCTCGATGAATAATAAACATTTAATATATATATTGATATCATTTAATGGGCAAATTTAGTTAGTATAAAATCTATTTTTGAATCAAAATAAACTCCTTTATTTTAATCCAAATTTAAATCAAAATAAAACTATTTTATTTTAATTTATCTAATTTTGAATAAAATAAACTATTTTATTTTAATCAAAATCATTAATCAAAATAAACTCCTTTATTTTAATTAATTATGGAATCCAATTCCATGTAAAAAAAAATAACTCCTTTATTAAATGAAACACGATTCTCTTTTTCCTATTCACAAATAAACTCCTTTATTTTGAATAATATGAAATCTTATTTCATATCTAAATAAACTCCTTTATTTAAGGAAAGATGGATTCACTTTCTTATTCACAAATAAACTCTTTTATTTTGAATAACATAAAAATCTTATTTCATATCTAAATAAACTCCTTTATTTAAGGAAACATAGAATCCAATTTCAACTCCAATTAGTTATCATGGAATCCAATTCCAACTCTAATTAGTTAGCATGAAATCTAATTTTAAAATTAAAATTAATTTTTAATTTTTTATTTTAAGATTAAAATTAAAATAAACAAGAATAATATATATATATATATATATATATATATATAACTGATAATAAGAATCTTAATATGTATAAAAGGTTTAGGAATCAATTTTTTTTCTTGTTGTTTCACGTGATTCCCATACATCCCGTTACATATATATATATGCCCAAGTAATCTCTGATCCCTTTCCTTGAATCACGCGGACCATTTGATATCTTGCCCACTTGAATCGTAAAACATGTTTTATAATAATAACCATAAATTCAATGGAAAAAAAAAAAGAGCAGATTCACATAAATAAAAGCTTTAAAAAATCTGCAGCTCTCGTGCGGCGTTTATTTAATTTCGAATTTATTTTTTTTTTTTAAATTTATACAATAAAGTGTGCCCAATTAAATTGTTCTAAACACATATCAATATAAATATCAAATCTGAACAATTAATAATTCGCATAAAGGTTTGGCTCTGATGCCACTGTTAGGTTTGTAATATTCAAGAACGCAATCAAATTGCATAAATAAGCGGAAGCGTGTAAAAATCAGAGTTTAAAATTTTTACAAACCATATACCCGGATCACCCTTTATGCACAATTATTAATTAAACGAAAAAAGATGAATAAAAAACATACCCTTGAAGATCCGAGCTTCCTCGGTACAAGTTCACCTCCAATCCTTTTCGCGTTCAACTTGAATCCACACAGTTTGGTTCTTTCCTTTGATCAACGTTAGCCACCCAAGTGTTTGGCCTCTAGAGGTGATCCACCAAGGATGAAGAAGGATTTAAGAAGATGGGTGGTTGGCTAAACCTTAATTTTTCTATCTCTATAGAAAAAGAGCGTACTCTCCAACCATTGAAATTATAACGTATTATTGATATCGATATAAGACTCCTCTTATAAAGATATCAAGTAACCTATTAAAAATAAGATATTATTTAATTAAACCCTTTTAATTAAAGGGCTCCCCTAATCTTATTAGGGATAATTAATTAAACTCCTTTAACTAATTTTTCTTCCTAATCCAATTAGGAATAAATGAGATACTTATATTAAATTAATTCCTAAACTCTTTTAGAAATTAAAATAATAATAATAATTGTAATAATATTAATAAGACTCCTTTTATTAATTTATATTTAATATTTCTAAAATATTAAATAATAAATATTAAGCTATTTAATTTATTCTATCACCATAGATTAAATTAAATATACATAACATATTATTACGATAATGCCATTAACTTCTTAAATAATTATTCTTCCTTTTATGGTGTGACCCTTTAGGTTCTCCATATTAAACCTATTTGTAAAATAAATCAATTAGAACAATTCTAATATTATTTAAATAAATAAATTAAACAATTAATTTATTTAAATAAATAATATTTATTCTCTGATAGGGATAAAGCCTCCTAGCGATCAACGACTTTCCGGATAATATAGATTTCAACATTAATCATAAAAGAACCTTTGAGTAAATAGTTCTTTAATAAATTCAATCCTTCCACCATACAATGTCCCAATTAAATATAAGACATGGAATTCTTTGTCAAGTCTTATTTTATTTAATTATATGTATTTCGACTCTTAAATGCACAAACTCAAATAATGCAAATTAGAAACTCCTTTCTAATTTCATTACCTTAACCAAGAGACTCTTTGGGTTGTCATTTATCGAATCACATAGGACATTTCTCTTCTTTTAATAAGTGGTAGATTCTTTATTGATCATACATTATCTCCATATACAACTTATTATACCCAAGCATACCCTTTGATATACCCTAAGGGTCTTAAGGAATAAGTCAAAGTATAACTCATCATATACAAGATACTATGATGATCTCAAGTCCAAGGATCACTTGTCTTACTATCACTACTGAAATTCTATTGACGAGCAAGTAAAACTCCATTAGGTATTCCTTAGCGAGCCACGTTCAGTGAACTTATTCTCTAATAAGCACCTACATACTTTCTTTAGTGTCTCCACATAAATGATCATGAGATCAATCATCCTCATCCAATGAGCAAGCAACGTATGTACCAATCTATCCGGATTCACTAATCCCCAATTTATTAATCCAACGATTGGGAACTATTTTAGTTTTAAGCTTTCAAAGAATTTAGATCTCATTAGAATGATCATCATCATTATTCTAAAAGCATTGCTTAAAACTATGAGTTTATCACATATTATAAAACAACATCATGTAGATAATTAAAAGCCTTTAATAAATTAATACTTTTTATTAATAAATAAATAAGATTGTTACAAAGTATATGCTTTATCATCAAACATGATTGGCTTGTGTGCATATTACTTTCGAGAAAGTACTTTAAAATGAAAGTGAATATTGTTTTAAAATGATAGGAATTGAGATTATTCCTATTATTCAAGTAACCTCATAACCTTTTTCTGTTATTGAAGTTCTAAAGGAATGTTCAAACTCTTGAAGTTGTTTGTTTAATCTGTATGACTTCTTTGAAAGCGATTGAATGCTCACACTTGCTTTAAATGAAAAATATTTTTCAAGTCGATGTTAGAAGAACTTAAGGATCCCGTAAAGATCAAGTTGATCGGCATCCGGACAAAGTGCCATTCAAGATGTGAATGAGCGAGAAGATCGAAATAAGACTTATAATATAAAATAAGTTAAATGAACTTTAGATTAGTCTAATTTACTATTATATATCCTTAGTGGTGGATGAAAGTCACTCGTGTAACATGTAAAGAATAATGTAATTATCGTTATTTGTAATGAAAGGAGTTATAAGGTTTTAGAACCTGGGAATTTAGAATGTATGTTTTTATATTTCAGTATATAATGATGTATGTTTGGATGAATGATATACTCGTGACGTACGAAATACGGGTGTGAAGATAGACCGAATTTCGGGGTGTTATAGCCAGAGTTTGGCCCGTGAAAACTAGGATTTCAGGCTATTCCGCTCAATCGCGTAGCATTTTTATTCCTGATTTAACCTTTTCAGCTTGTGAGACCTCCTTTGCAACTCAAACTGGACCGAGCCGGAGGTGTGGGAACCATGTAGGGGTGTCGCAGGTGAAAGTAGTATGCACACAAGCCAATCATGTTTTGAGATAAAGCATATACTTTGTAACAATCTTATTCATTTATTAATAAAAAGTATTAATTTATTAAAGGATTTTAATTATCTACATGATGCTATTTTATAATATGTGATAAACCCATAGTTTTAAGCAATGCTTTTAGAATAATGATGATGATCATTCTAATGAGATCTAAATTCTTAAAAAGCTTAAAACTAAAATAGTTCCCAATCGTTGGATTACTAAATTGGGGATTACTGAATCCGGATAGATTGGTACATACGTTGCTTGCTCATTGGATGAGGATGATTGATCTCATTATCATTTGTGTGGAGACACTAAAGAAAGTATGTAGGTGTTTATTAGAGAATAAGTTCACTGAATGTGGCTCTCTAAGGAATACCTAATGGAGTTTTACTTGCCTCTCATTAGAAATTCTTGTAGTGATAGTAGTACAAGTGATCCTTGGACTTGAGATCATCATAATATCTTGTGTATGATGAGTTATACTTTGACTTATTCCTTAAAACCCTTAGGGTATATCAAAGGGTATGCTTGGGTATAATAAGTTGTACATGGAGATAATGTATGATCTATAATGAATCTACCACTTCTAGTAAAAGAAGAGAAATGCCATATGTGATTCGATAAATGACAACCCAATAGTCCTTGGCGGCGCGTAATGAAATTAGAAAGGACTTTCTAATTTGCATTATTTGGAGTTGTGCATTTAAGAGTCGAAATACATATAATTAAATAAAATAAGACTTGACAGTAATTCCATGTCTTATATTTAATTGTGACATTGTATGGTGGAAGGATTGAATTGTATGGTAACTATTTACTCAAAGGTTCTTTTATGATTAATGTTGAAATCTATATTATCTGAAAAGTCGTTAATTGTTAGGGAGGTTTATCCTTATTGTAAAATAAATATTATTTATTTAAATAAAATAATAGTTTAATTTATTTATTTAAATAAGATTAGAATTGTTCTAATTGATTTATTCACAACCTATTTAATATGGAGAACCTAAAGGGTCACACCATTAAAGGAAGAATAATTATTTAAGAAGTTAATGACATAATCGTAATAATATAGTTAAGTGTATTTAATTTAATCTATGGTGATAGAATAAATTAAATAGCTTATTATTTATCATTTAATATTTTGGAAATATTGAAAATATAAATTAATAAGAGGAGTCTTATTAATATTATTACACTTATTATTATTTTAATTTCTAAAGAGTTGAAAATTAATTTAATATTAGTACTCTCGCTTATTCCTAATAAGATTAGTAGGCTAATTAATAAAAAGTTTAATTAATTATTCCTAATAAGATTAGGAACCTAATTAATTAAAGGAGTTTAATTATTTAAAATAAAGCCCAATTCCTTAATTGTTAAGGAGGGTTTCCTACATCTATAAATAAGAGGAGTCTTATTATAGGTGTAGAGTTGTTGCTAACTTTTTCACAACATACGCAATTCCAATAGTTGGGAGAGTACGCTCTTTTCTATAGAGATAGAAAACTAGGATTTTGCCAAATACCCATCTTCTTGAATCTTTCTTCTTCCTTGGTGGATCACCTCTAGAGGCCAAATACTTGGGTGGCTAACGTTGATCAAAGGAAAGAACCCAACTCGGTGGATTCAAGTTGAACGCGAAAGGATTTGGAGGTGAACTTGTACCTGAGGAAGCTCGAATCTTCAAGGGTATGATTCTTGTTCTTTATCTTTTTGTTTAATTAATAATTGTGCATAAAGGATGATCCGGGTATATGGTTTGTAAAATTTTAAAACTCTATTTTTTCACGCTTCCGCTTATTTTGTGCAATTTGATTGTGTTCATGAATATTACAAACCTAACAATGGCATGAGAGCCAAACCTTTATGCGAATTATTAATTGTTTTAATTTGATATGTAAATTGATATGTGTTTAGAACAATTTAATTGGGCATAATTTTGTTGTATAAAATTTATTTAAAAAAAATAAAATTTTAAGAAAAACCTTTTTTTTTTAATACCGTGATTCGCGTGGCAGATGGATGTTGGCGTGAATCACTTTTGTTTTGCAAAACTATTTTTTTTTTAATACTGGATTTGCGTGGCTAGCCTATTTCAGAATGAAATTATTGAATAGCAGCGTGGAGTATATAAACCACGTGCATCAATGTTCAGCGTGAATGTCTTAGTTATTATAAAGGATGGGTTATCATTATATAATTATTAAGATTATAATAGTTATATATATATATATATATATATATTCTTAATTATTTTATAATTAAAATAAAAGTTTATTTTAATTTTAAAATTGAATTTCATGCTAACTAATTAGAATTGGAATTGGATTCCATGATAACTAATTGGAGTTGAAATTAGATTCCATGTTTCCTAAAATAAAGGAGTTTATTTGTGAATAGGAGAGTGAATCCATATTTCCTTAAATAAAAGAGTTTATTTAGATATGAAATAAGATTTTATAGTATTCAAAATAAAAGAGTTTATTTGTGAATAGGAAAGAGAATCCGCATTTCCTTTAATAAAGGAGTTTTTTTTTTACTAGGAATTGGATTTCATAATTAATTAAAATAAATGAGTTTATTTTGATTAAAGAATTTGATTAAAATAAAATAGTTTATTTTATTCAAATTTGGATAAATTAAAATAAAAAGGTTTATTTTGATTTAAATAAAGGAGTTTATTTTGATTCAAAATTAGATTTTATGCTAACTAATTTTGCCCATTAAATGATATCAATATATATATTGAATGTTTATTATTCATGAGATGAATGTTATTTATTGATGCATATGGTGATGTGTATGATAATAAATGGGATTGATCATGGACTATTGACCAATGTGATTGAATTTTATTTTAGTTGAATGCATGAATGTATGAGTTTTATTAAATGGGGTCTGCGTACCTCTTCTTCTCTAATTTTTTCTTAATGTAAATTCTAACTCCCTCCTATGTACTTCCCCTTGACTACTGATCAAGGTTTCTATTTATTTTAAAAATAGTTTTGTAATAGGAATTACTAGAATTAATTTTGAAAAATTGGAGATCAAGGAGCAAGGAGCGCTTGAAGACCCGTTTGTAATGAAGCCCGGGTTTAAATATAATAGTTATATTTAAATATTAATTCTTCCACCCCCAGGGTTTGACCTTTTGGTTCACTTGGTGGCTCTAGTGAACCAAACTAGAATAAAAGTCCATAATCAATCCGGATATAATATATTATTCTATATGTGCATGCTTATACTATATATATTATATATTATCCAAACATGCTTCGCCTGTTAATTAATATGAGGCGTATTTTATATATATATGTGCATGCGCGCTAAACAAGATGAGACAAATTAATAACAAACCCCTCAATTTTTTTTATATTAAGTCCTAAGCGTTCAAAGATATTTAGAATATCGAACGTCGCCTTCTAGCATGATAAAAATAATAGAGTATCAATTAATTATTATAAGTTTGTGTATCACCACAAGGCTTATCTTAATTATTTGAGATGTTGATTTTATCATATTTGATGCTTATAAAGAAAATTGAACAAAGTTGTTTTGTTGTGTCACCACAAGGACAATATTTTTTTTTTTTGAATATATGGAGTGCTAGGTTGGACTTAACTTGGATAATTTTGATTTGGATGTGCCACCACTTGATCAAAAATAATCTAAGAGGCAAAATACAAGGAGTTGCATAGTTGATGTAATTGACAAGAGTTTTCTACCTATTTATTTATATATAGTTTGTTGTGCACACACAAGGCTATATACATTTGAAATGGGATCTTTATTCTCACTAGCATATATTTAATTAAATATTGCCGAACTATATATATTGAGGGTAATATAGTTTGAAGAAAATAGTGGGAGATACCAATTTAAAACAAGACCTAAATTATTTTGGTAATTAATAAAAGAATGTATGCTAAAATGTTGTTAAAAATAAATTCATTTACAGAATTTTAAAATGTCTAAATTACTATCACTGCGAAGCATATTAGATGCTATTTAACCGGACCGAATTAAATGGATTGGTTAAGGAATATGAGAATAGTTCTCATGGCTGAAAAGCTATCTTATGTCTTTAATACGCCTATCCCTGCAATGGTTGCAGACAATGCCTCTGAAGAAGAGATTGTTACTTTTAGAAAGTGACAAGATGATACACAGTTGGCTCAATGCATCATTCTCGCATCCATGAGTAACATGCTTCAGCGTCAGCATGAAACTATGGATGCTCTTACTATATTCCTGTACATCAAGTAGTTGATGTTGAGGAAAGTAGGACTAATAGATATTAGATATCTAAGGAGCTCTTCCAATCTAGAATGACCAACGACACTACAGTATAGACACATGTCCTAAACATGATCAATTTGATTGAACAATTAGGACAACAGGTTTTATCATGGATGGAGAGTTGAGCCAAGATTTGATGTTGCAGTTACTCCCGGACTCCTTCTCACAATTGTTGTGAATTTTTCATATGAACAAGCTAGATATCAGCCTCGCTGATTTGCTTAACATGTTGAAAAATGTTGAGAGTCACTTTCCAACCAAGAAAGGCCAAGTCTTACTGGTAGGGGCTAAAGGATCTTCTAAAAGAAGAATGATTCTAAGAAGGTAAATAGAAAAGGCAAAAACAAAGGATAATAAGAACAAAATTCATACGGATAGCAAAGGAGTTTGCTTCCACTGCAATAAGTCTGGACACTGGAAAGAATCTGCAAGAAGCATCTTATAGGGCTAACCAAAAGAAGCTTAGTGAAGTTTCGGTTACAAATACAATTTTGTTCATGATTTAAAATAATTTTTTCTTTAAGTCAAGGTTCTACTTGGGTATTGGATACCGACTTTAGTTATCATAAATATAGATTTATGAAGGAACCAAGCAGAAGTAGAAAGCTAAACAAAGATAAGTAATCCTATGCGTGGGAAATGAAGCAAAGGTTGCTACATTAGTCAGAGAAACTTATAGTTTAGCAATGTCTACAGGCAAATCTAATAAGTTAATAAGTTGTTATAGTATTTGAGTTCTCGTTAGAAACATTATTTCCATTTTGTTGTTGGACAATGAAATTTTTGGTATTATATTTAAGAACAATTGTTGTTCTATTTTTAATAATAATGTTTTTTATAGAACTGGAATATTACTTAATGGATTTTGTATACTTGACTTACGTGAAAATAATTTTGCAAATTGATCAAACTAGTATAAGAAAAGGAGATGATCATTCAAAGAGTTGAATGTGTGTATTTGCTGAAATACAAGTGTGAATTATTTGAAAGGTTCAAAGAATTCAGAAGTGAAACAAATTGGCAAAGTATTAAGATTCTTTGATTAAATCAAGGAATAAATACTTGTGCAATAAGTTTCTAGATCATCTCAAATGGTTTTCTCACAATGGACGCCTCCTGATATGCAATAATTGATTAATGTATCTGAAAGGAAAAATCATACATTGTTGGACATGGTACGTTCCATAATGATTTTACCGACATTCCAGTATCCTTCTGGGGTAATGTCCTAGAAATGGCTGCATATCTATGGAAAAGGTAACCTCAAAATTCGACCCCAAGACTCTATAAGAGTTATGGACAGGGAGGTTTCTTAATCTTAAGTATGTTAAGATAAGGGGTTGTCCAGCTTATGTGAAAAAGGTTTCAAAGGTTAAGCTTGGGACAAGATTTGACAAGTACAGATTCGTGGGACATCCTTAAGTAAGTTTAGAGTATACGTTCTATAATCCTACTTAGCAAAAGGTGTTTGTTGCGAAACATGCTACCTTCTAAGTTAAATGTGTTTATCATTAAAGGGGCTAGTGGGAGGATAATAGATCTTGAAGAGTTCAAGAACCACAAAACACTATAAGCCAAATAAGAGGAACTCAGAGATGAACTCTATTGTACCACAACCGAATCAGTAAATCAAATAGTCATCAAGATACCTAGGAGGTATGGATTCATCATAGATGATGATGATGAGGTACACATCATAGAAGATGATGATCCAGTTACATACAATGAGGTAAGAGTTGTAGACACTCAGAGAAATGGATTGAAGCAAGCTTCTCAAATATAGAAAATTCTTTTTGATGAGACAATCAAAAGAGTTTGATTTTATCAAAAATAAGAATGAACCTAGTGTGTATAAAAGGTTCAGTGGGAGCGTCGTGACATTTCTAGTAGTATATGTTGATATAATACGTATAAGGAATGACATGCCAATGCTAGAACCAATAAAGATGAAGTTGTCGAAACATTCCTCCATGAATGATTTTGGAAGAGTATCTTAATTGGGGATATAAATCTATATAGATAGATTAAAGAGGATACTCGACTTAACTCAAGGAACGTATATTCATTTGATGCTAAAATCGTTTAGCATGGCAAACTCCAAGAGATGTCTTATGTTGATGAGCCATGGAGTGTATCTCTCCTAATAGTCCTCATAGACTCATGAAAAGAGAGATCACACAAGTAACTATCATGTATGCAATAAAATATACGAGACCTGATGTTGATCAATCATATTCTGGAGAAGTTCACTATGAGTTAGTGAAAAACATCTTAAAGTACTTAACCAGCACTAAAGATGTGATCATATTCATGGTGGGTCTAAATTAAAACTAGAGGGATTAACAGACTCAAGTTTTTTCAGACAGACCAAGACTACAGAAAATCCACTTTAAGGTAAAGCATTACCTTGTACGGTGGTGCAGTGAATTGGAAAGGTTTCAAACAGCAAAGAGTTGCTAATTTAGTGATAAAGACAAAGTATATAGCTATAAATGAAGCTACAAGTTGATTATTTGGATGAAAAGTTCATTACAGAACTAGGAATAGTTCTTAAGTCTCATCTTGGATCTAAACATGTGTTGTGGCACTTTCATTTGATTATAGGAATCATTAAAAGATGGGAAATCACTATAGAGATAGTGGACTCTCAAGAACAACATTACATATCCATTAATTAAAGCTTATCCAACAGCAGGATAATCGTCACTTAGAGAAGAATGGTATGAGATACCATGGCGATTGGCTTGAGTACAAGTGGGAGATTAAAAGTAGTATGCACACAAGACAATCATGTTTAATGATAAAGCATATACTTTGTAACAATCTTATTCATTTATTAATAAAAAGTATTAATTTATTAAAGGCATTTAATTATCTACTGATGTTGTTTTATAATATGTGATAAACCCATAGTTTTAAGCAATGCTTTTAGAATAATGATGATGATCATTCTAATGAGATCTAAATTCTTAAAAAGCTTAAAACTAAAATAGTTTCCAATCGTTGGATTACTAAATTGGGGATTAGTGAATCCGGATAGATTGGTACATATGTTGCTTGCTCATTGGATGAGGATGATTCGTGTGGCTGATGGATGTTAGCGTGAATCAATTTTGTTTTGCGAAACTATTTTTTTTAATACTGGATTTGCGTGGCTAGCCTATTTCAGAATGAAATTATTGAATAGCAGCGTGGAGTATATAAACCACGTGCATCAATGTTCAGCATGAATGTCTTAGTTATTATAAAGGATGGGTTATCATTATATAATTATTAAGATTATAATAGTTATATATATATATATATATATATTATTCTTAATTATTTTATAATTAAAATAAAAGTCAATTTTAATCTTAAAATAAAAAAAATTAATTTTAAAATTGAATTTCATGCTAACTAATTAGAATTTGAATTGGATTCCATGATAACCAATTGGAGTTGAAATTAGATTCCATGTTTCCTAAAATAAAGGAGTTTATTTGTGAATAGGAGAGTGAATCCATATTTCCTTAAATAAAAGAGTTTATTTAGATATGAAATAAGATTTCATATTATTCAAAATAAAAGAGTTTATTTGTGAATAGGAAAGAGAATCAACGCTTTACTTTAGTAAAGGAGTTTTTTTTACTAGGAATTGATTTCATAATTAATTAAAATAAATGAGTTTATTTTGATTAAAGAATTGGATTAAAATAAAATAGTTTATTTTATTCAAATTTGGATAAATTAAAATAAAAAAGGTTTATTTTGATTTAAATAAAGGAGTTTATTTTGATTCAAAATTAGATTTTATGCTAACTAATTTTGCCCATTAAATGATATGAATATATATATATATTGAATGTTTATTATTCATGAGATGAATGTTATTTATTGATGCATATGGTGATGTGTATGATAAAAAATGGTATTGATCATGGACTATTGACCAATGTGATTGGATTTTATTTTAGTTGGATGCATAAATGTATGGGTTTTATTAAATGGGGTCTGCGTACCTCGTCTTCTCTAATTTTTTTATTAATGTAAATTCTAACTCCCTCCTATGTACTTCCCCTTGACTGCTGATCAATGTTTCTATTTATTTTAAAAATAGTTTTGTAATAGGAATAACTAGAATTAATTTTAAAAAATTGGAGATCAAGGAGCAAGGAGGGCTTGAAGACCCGTTTGTAATGAAGCCCGGGTTTAAATATAATAGTTATATTTAAATATTAATTCTTGCACCCCGAGGGTTTGACCTTTGGGTTCACTTGGTGGCTCTAGTGAACCAAACTAGAATAAAAGTCAGTAATCAATCCGGGTAGAATATATTATTCTATATGTGCATGATTATACTATATATATTATATATTATCCAAACATGCTTCGCATGTTAATTAATATGATGCGTATTTTATATATATATGTGCATGCGCGCTAAACAAGATGAGACAAATTAATAACAAACCCCTCAAAATTTTTTATATTAAGTCCTAAGCGTTCAAAGATATTTAGAATATCGAACGTCGCCTTCTAGCATGATAAAAATAATAGAGTATCAATTAATTATTATAAGTTTGTGTATCACCACAAGGCTTATCTTAATTATTTGAGATGTTAATTTTATCACATTTGATGCTTATAAAGAAAATTGAACAATGTTGTTTTGTTGTGTCACCACAATGATAATATTATTCTTTTTTAAATATATGGGGTGCTAGGTTGGACTTAACTTGGATAATTTTGATTCGGATGTGCCACCACTTGATCAAAAATAATCTAAGAGGCAAAATACAAGGAGTTGCATAGTTGATGTAATTGACAAGAGTTGTCTACCTATTTATTTATTTATATATAGTTTGTTGTACACACACAAGGCTATATACATTTGAAATGGGATCCTTATCCTCACTAGCATATATTTAATTAAATATTACCGAACTATATATATTGAGGGTAATATAGTTTGAAGAAAATAGTGGGAGATACCAATTTAAAACAAGACCTAAATTATTTTGGTAATTAATAAAAGAATGTATGCTAAAATGTTGTTAAAATCAAATTCATTTACAGAATTTTAAAATGTTTAAATTACTATAACTGCGAAGCATATTAGATGCTATTTAATCGGACCGAATTAAATGGATTGGTTAAGGAATATGAGAATAGTTCTCATGGCTGAAAAGCTATCTTATGTCTTTAATACGCCTATCCCTGCAATGGTTGCAGACAATACCTATGAGGAAGAGATTTCTACTTTTAGAAAGTGACAAGATGATGCACAGTTGGCTCAATGTATCATTCTCGCATCCATGAGTAACATGCTTCAGCGTCAGTATGAAACTATAGATGCTCTTACTATATTCCTGTACATCAAGTAGTTGATGTTGAGGAAAGTAGGACTAATAGATATTAGATATCTAAGGAGCTCTTCCGAGCTAGAATGACCAACGACACTACAGTACAGACACATGTCCTAAACATGATCAATTTGATTGAATAATTAGGACAACATGTTTTTATCATGGATGGAAAGTTGAGCCAAGATTTGATGTTGCAGTTACTCCCGGACTCCTTCTCACAATTGTTGTGAATTTTTCATATGAACAAGCTAGATATCAGCCTCGCTGATTTGCTTAACATGTTGAAAAATGTTGAGAGTCACTTTCCAACCAAGAAAGACCAAGTCTTACTGGTAGGGGCCAAAGGATCTTCTAAAAGAAGAATGATTCTAAGAAGGTAAATAGAAAAGGCAAAAACAAAGGATAATAAGAACAAAATTCATACGGATAGCAAAGGAGTTTGCTTCCACTGCAATAAGTCTGGACACTGGAAAGAATCTGCAAGAAGCATCTTGCAGAGGCTAACTAAAAGAAGCTTAATGAAGTTTCGGTTACAAATACAATTTTGTTCATGATTTAAAATAATTTTTTCTTTAAGTCAAGGTTCTACTTGGGTATTGGATACCGACTTTGGTTATCATAAATATAGATTTATGAAGGAACCAAGTAGAAGTAGAAAGTTAAACAAAGATAAGTAATCTTATATGTGGGAAATGAAGCAAATGTTGCTACATTAGTCATAGAAACTTATAGTTTAGCAATGTCTACGGGCAAATCCATTAAGTTAATAAGTTGTTATAGTATTTGAGTTCTCGTTAGAAACATTATTTCTATTTTGTTGTTGGACAATGAAATTTTTGGTATTATATTTAAGAACAATTGTTGTTCTATTTATAATAATAATATTTTTTATGGAACTGGAATATTACTTAATGGATTTTGTATACTTGACTTATGTGAAAATAATTTTGCAAATTGAACAAACTAGTATATGAAAAGGAGATGATCATTCAAAGAGTTGAATATGTATATTTGCTGAAATACAAGTGTGAATTATTTGAAAGGTTCAAAGAATTCAGAAATGAAATAAATTGGCAAAGTATTAAGATTCTTTAATTAAATCAAGGAATAAATACTTGTGCAATAAGTTTCTAGATCATCTCAAATGGTTTTCTCACAATGGACGCCTCCTGATATGCAATAATTGACTGATGTATCTGAAAGGAAAAATCATACCTTGTTGGACATGGTACAGTCCATAATGATTTTATCAACATTCCAGTATCCTTCTGGGGTAATTTCCTAAAAATGGCTGTATATCTACGAAAAAGGTAACCTCAAAATTCGACCCCAAGACTCTATAAGAGTTATGGACAGGGAGGATTCTTAATCTTAAGTATGTTAATATAAGGGGTTGTCCAGCTTATGTGAAAAAGGTTTCAAAGGATAAGCTTGGGACAAGATTTGACAAGTACAGATTTGTGGGACATCCTTAAGTAAGTTTAGAGTATATGTTCTATAATCCTACTTAGCAAAAGGTGTTTATTGCGAAACATGCTACATTCTAAGTTAAATGTGTTTATCATTAAAGGGGCTAGTGGGAGGATAATAGATCTTGAAGAGTTCAAGAACCACAAAACACTATATGTCAAATAAGAGGAACCTGTAGATAGACCTATTGTACCACAACCGAATCGTAAATCTAGAATAGTACCGAAGATACTTAGGTGGTATGGATTTATCATAGATGATGATGATGAGGTACACATCATAGAAGATGATGATCCAGTTATATACGATGAGGTAAGAGTTGTACACACTCAGAGAAATGGATTGAAGCAAGCTTCTCAAATATGGAACATTCTTTTGGATGAGACAATCAAAAGAGTTTGAATTTATCAAAAATAAGAATGAACCTAGTGTGTATAAAAGGGTCAGTGGGAGCGTCGTGACATTTCTAGTATTATATGTTGATATAATACGGATAAGGAATGACATGCCAATGCTAGAATCAATAAAGATTAATTTGTCGAAATATCCCTCCATGAATGATTTGGGAAGAGTATCTTAATTGGGGATATAAATCTATATAGATAGATTAAAGAGGATGCTCGACTTAACCCAATGAACGTATATTCATTTGATGCTAAAATCGTTTAGCATGGAAAACTCCAAGAGATGTCTCATGTTGATGAGTCATGGAGTGTATCTCTCTTAATAGTCCCCATAGACTCCTGAAAAGAGAAATCACATGAGTAACTATCATGTATGCAATGAAATATACGAGACTTGATGTTGATCAGTCATATTCTGGAGAAGTTCACTTTAACGTAAAGTGTTACCTTGTACGGTGGTGCAGTGAATTGGAATGGTTTCAAACAGCAAACAGTTACTAATTTAGTGATAAAGATAAAGTATATAGCTATAAATGAAGCTACAAGTTGATTGTTTGGATGAAAAGTTCATTACAGAACTAGGAATAGTTCTTAATTCTAATCTTGGATCTAAACATGTGTTGTGGCACTTTCATTTGATTATAGGAATCATTAAAAGATGGGAAATCACTATAGAGATAGTGGACTCTCAAGAACAACATTATATATCCATTAACTAAAGCTTATCCAACAGCAGGATAATCGTCACTTAGAAAAGAATGGTATGAGATACCATAGCGATTGGCTTGAGTGCAAGTGGGAGATTGAAAGTAGTATGCACATAAGACAATCATGTTTAATGATAAAGCATATAATTTGTAACAATCTTATTCATTTATTAATAAAAAGTATTAATTTATTAAAGGTATTTAATTATCTACTGATAAGATCATTTAATTAATTATCAATTATTCCTAATAAGATTAGGAGGCTAATTAATTAAAAGTTTAATTAATTATTCCTAATAAGATTAGGAACCTAATTAATTAAAGAAGTTTAATTAATTAAAATAAAGCCCAATTCCTTAATTGTTAAGGAGGGTTGCCTACATCTATAAATAAGAGGAGTCTTATTATGGGTGTAGAGTTGTTACTGACTTTTTCACAACATACGTAATTACAATAGTTGGGAGAGTACGCTCTTTTTCTATAGAGATAGAAAACTAGGGTTTTGCCAAATACCCATCTTCTTGAATATTTTTTCTTCCTTGGTAGATCACCTTTAGAGGCCAAATACTTGGGTGGCTAACGTTGATCAAAGGAAAGAACCAAACCCGATGGATTCAAGTTGAACGTGAAAGGATTTGGAGGTGAACTTGTACCTGAGGAATCTCGAATCTTCAAGGGTATGATTCTTGTTCTTTATCTTTTCGTTTAATTAATAATTATGCATAAAGGATGATCCGGGTATATGGTTTGTAAAATTTTAAAACTTTATTTTTTCACGCTTCCGCTTATTTTGTGCAATTTGATTGCGTTCATGAATATTACAAACCTAACAGCAGGTACACCTGCGTCAGCCGTAGGTAGACTTGCGGCCAACCGTGAGTATGAAATGGCTGAAGGTTGCTTTCATAATTCACTTTCAAGTTGCGCCGCGAAGGAAATCCGAGAGCTCTTCTTCAGACCTGCTGAGTTTGGACAACTTTCTGCACATTCTGCCACCGTACAAGTGTTCTTCACTGTCCCGATAACATATGCATGTATTCTTTTCCAGTTTCTATCCGTTGGAAAATGACTTATCACATGAAATGCACTTAGACACATAGTAGTGAATATGCGTGCTGATATGACTTGATAAAAAATATTGAACATAGTAAATGTTAGTATTAAACCATGCTGAACATAATGATGTGAAAAAATTTGACTTTTAAAACAGTCAAATTAGCACCTTTTACGGTCATTTCTTATCCTATTTGAGGACAAATGAGTAAAGGTAGCAAAACAAAATAATCTTGGTAATTAAACTACACTTACGAATTTTTTACTGTGATGTATTAATGCATGTAGGATATATATAACTGTGGGTAGGTGTGATACTGAATGGCCACCTAGTCATGCCTATGTGCATGTGGATAGTCCCATTTATAAAGGGGGCTATGGCAAATTTTTTGCAAAATGTAGGCATTGGGTAATCATGTATTTTAACTCTACTGTAGACGTATGTTAAAATAATGCATGCATGCATGCAGTCATAAAAATGCATTTTGAAAAGCTCCAGGTTAAACATTACCACACCCTTTCTGAGGTGATTTGGAGACTTGTTGTCCAGATATTATGGATTCGGATCAGCCGAGTTGTTCCCGCAGGACCACTTCTGGTGTACGGAGAAGGGCTTCTGAAGTGCCTCGACCCCGTTCTATTAGACAACCTCGTCGTTTGGTGGAGGCGGTGATACGCCTTATCCAGGTTAAAGTGTCCAACGTAGAGGACGAGGAGGAGGTGTATCGGTTGAGGTTCCTGCTCCTGCTACACGTATTCCCCATAGGGATTTGCCAAGTATTCAAGTAGCAAACCTAGAGCTTCTGGGCGACTTGAGTTAACATCCTTCAGTCTACCTACACGCAAACGGGGTATAAAGTTAGATCTTAATCTTCCTTGTTTCCTATTGACGAGGAGTAAAGGATTCTGATATTGATCTGCATTTGATGTAGGTTCTTGGCTTTACATAGCCTTGAGGGAATTGGTTCAACATCCACTCTATGTATCAAGCTTTGCATGATGACTATAGAGCGATTGTACATGGCTGGGGATTCGGGATGTTCTTCTCCATTTTTCCACGTCGTTGTCCCTAGGGTTATCTCAGGGCATTATCTCGAAAGGCCGGTTTCACTAGACTCGACCACTCTATTCTTTGTCTTGTGAGGTGATGATGATGCCGGATGGATTGGCGGATTATCACGGTATGGAGTTTGAGGCGCCAAAGGCCTTGCTTGTGCGGATATTACCCTCATCGCCGATTAAATCCTTGTTGGGAGTTCCAAACGGAGCTCTCAAGGGCAGGACTATACGTACAGGTCCTTTGAGCATAGATGCTATGAGCGCGCTATTGAGTGAGCCCATACCAGATGATGTGAGAGTCAGGGATCGCATTCTTCGGTGATTGTTCCTAATGATCCTTAGGGGCTGCTTCATAGCAGATAACTCTTCGGACTTTACTTTCCTGTAACATTCTAGAATTTTAATTGTTATATTAAATATTTGTTGAATTATATAAATATTTAATGGATGTGTTTATTGTTAAATAAATAATTGTTCAAATTTGATTCAATTGGGTTAACTATTTGTTAAATAAATAATTAAGGAAATTAATTATTATATTCTAATTTAATTTAATTATTAAGTTAGAGAGTTTTGATTAATTGAATTATTATTCTTTTATTTGAATTTGTAATTAAAAGGATGTGTTAGTTGATTAAATGAAGTTATAATTATATAGAAAATTATAATTTTGGTGGTATTGATTTATGTGATGAAGTGATCTAATAAATTGTTATTAAGATTAATTTAATTTAGTAAAGTGTGACAAATAACCTTTTATAAAGGAGTTATTAAAATAACTTAAAAGAATCTTAATTCAGTTTTGCCAAACAAGGCCTAATGCCTATTAAGTCTTTAATCTATTTGTGTTTTACAAAACAAGACATAAGGATTAATTGATTTTTTTTGTTTTAGTGGTTAGCCAAACAAGCCTTATGGCTTTTGATTTCAAAAATTTTAACTGACATCAGTTATGTGTTTTATATTTATATTATATAATCAATATATATTATATCCTATATACGTTATTTGTTAAGACGTAAGAATAGAGGAGAGAGGTTAGAGAGAAGAAAGAAAACTCAAAAGAAGAAGAAGAGAAGAAGAAAAGAAGAGAGGAAGAACGACTAGAGATTGGAGAATAGAAAGGAATAGCCATATCATCTTCTTCAAGGTATTCTCCTATTTCTTTTAGTTTTAAAAGTTTTAGCTTTCTCCTATTTCTCTGTAAAATTCTTGTGATAAGATAATTGTTGATTTTATGTGTGTTCATGTGATAAACTAGTGTTGTAAGGTTATTTTCATAGGATATATATGATTATAATCAATGTATTGTGGTTATGTATGTAGTTGTGAAGAAAACCTTTTTACAAAGAGTTTTTGTGAATATATATGGTTTAGCTTAAAGTATAAATTGAGGGTTAATTAGTTGTTTAGTTGTTAAATTAACCATTTAATTTGATAGAGTATGTATATACTTTGATAAAATGCTTTAAATTAATGGTTTTGGTTGAAAAACAAAATTTATAGTGTTGATTTTCATTGAAATATGAAAAAGTAAGTTTTAGCCAAAAACAAAGGAAATTGGATGTGTTAATTTTGTTGTTTATGTTGTTGTATGGGTAGAAACATGTTAGGAATTCTTGAATTATGTTTACATGAAGTTTTGTATGAATTGTATGTGATTTAGTCTGTTAGAAACGAGCTTGTAGGCGAAATTGGCTTTTTTCCTGTCTTGTTATGTCAAGGTCGTCAATTGAATCTAGCTTTTGCGTGGTTTCTACTTCCAAGAGTGTTAGTTTTGCAATAAAGACGGCCATAGTTCATCCACTGCGTTTACATCGCCATGTTCATGCCGGGCAGTCACGACCCACGATGTAAAATGTGGAAATGCATGAAGTTAACGAAATGGTCCGGCAAAGGTACTTTTATATATGAAATTTTAAGAAAAGTTATGTGATGATAGTAGGACTGTAAAATGTTGATTTTAGTATTTCTATACTATAAATAATTATGTTATTAAGGAATAACTTGTATTATAACTTGATTGTGTGATTAAAAATCCAATTTTTAAATGATGAACGTACTTAGTTATGGTTGTAAAATGGTAATGGCTAACTATGTCATGACGACATATGTTTATAGAATATTGTGATTCGTATTGATTTGGTTTAGCCTACGAGCAAGACAAGTTCTCTAACTCTACTTTTATAATTGTGCAAGCGCTTAAATTTTCTTTGAGCAAGTTTTCTAAACTTTCTTTTTACATTGAGCAAGTTTTCTAATCTATTATCTTGTTAATCAAATTACTATTTTCAATTCGATTATGATATAATGATGTAAGTTATTCTTGAGCAAGTTATTCTTGTATTTAACTTGTTGTTTAGCATGCAAATCTATATATTCTAATGTTGAACATTTTTATCGATCAAATTGCTATGCATGCTTAGTATTCAATTCTAATTAACCTTGGCTTAGTATTGTTCAAGCAAGGTGTTATAGTTATTCAAATTATATGCTCTTAGATTATTCCTAAAGCATGACTTGAGTTTACTATGATTGATTCAATCACGATTATTCTATAGTGTAATGTTCTTGGTTTCATTCAACTAATCCTTAGTTGATGTTCATTGAATTCCAAATTACCTTGAAAGCTTATACAAACCAAACTTCCTTTGGTGCGGACTTGTACTCTAAATACTGAGATGAACAACCCTATTGTTATGAATAGGGGTTAACTTACGCGTAGCGTTAAAATGTTTGTGCACAATACATTGTACGAAGGGCTGATCCCCCTAAGTATGAGGTCTTTATAGTCTTATGATCATTAAAGTTGGAGTTATTGATTACTTGCAATCGGAGATTTAGTTCGTGGTCTTACGACCCTCAGTGATGTATATTTTCCATATCTTGGGATTTCGGTTTCTGATTATTGTTGATAGAGTAATATTCATTATTGTCGAGTCTATTTTGGCAGTTATTATTGCTATACTCCTGTTGATTTCATATTATATCCAGTGTGCAATTGTTTTGCTCACTCTTGCATATTTATAAACTCATTATAGCTAAAGAAGAGAAGGTAGATGAACCTTCGACTAACAAAGGAAAGGGAAAAATGTGCAAGTCATGAAGACTTGTAACTTTTAATTTAGACTTGTTTTATGATGATCTTAGACTTGGTTTTAATGAAGTTTATTTAATTTCTGCATTTGAATGATTGTATTTTAAGGTTAGATAACCTGGGAGATTTTATTATGTAACCCTTTAATGGGAAAGGTTTTATTTATCCAGTTTTATTGTGATTGGGTAGTTAGATATGAATGTTTGATTAAGTGAACAACAGATCCTGTGGGAATGAAGTACCTGGATTTGGGGGTGTCACATTTCCCTTCTTTCCAAAGCGTATCTTTCCTTTCCATGGAGATACCTTTAGAAATACATACGAGCCTATTTCAAATTCTCTGTTTACTTGATGCAAATCTGCAAACTTCTTCTGTTTGTCTTGAGCTGCTACTAGACGCATTCGTATCAGCTTAACTATATCCGCTATTTGCTGCACCAATTCTGGTCCTAGCATTCGGTGTTCTCTTACTTCATCCTAACACAATGGTGCTCTGCACATCCTTCCGTATAAAGCTTCGTAAGGCGGCATGCCTATACTCGCATGATAACTGTTGTTATACACAAACTCTACTAGCAATAGATGATCATCCCAACTACCCTTGAAATTCATAACGCAAGATCTCAGCATATCTTCTAGCGTCTAAATTGTTCTTTTGCTCTGCCCATCTGTTTGTGGATGATACGTTGTGCTTAACTTTAACTGCGTTCCCAACTATTCTTGCAGACTTCTCCAAAAGTTTGATGTGAATTGTGGATCAAGATCTGACACTATCGAAACTTGTACTGTAACGATCCGAAATTTCAAATTATAATTTAAATATTTATTGAGTTATATAAATATTATTTGAGGTGTTTATTATTAAATAAATATTTTATTGATGTGATGGTTGTGAATCTAAATTTATTAGATAATATTCTAAATTAAATTAATTTATAATTTAGAGAATTGTAGTATAACATGAGATGTTATATTGTTGTTTTGATTTAATAATTTAAATGATATATTAAATTATTAAATAAAGTTATAATGAAAATTATAATTTTGGTAATATTTGCTAAAATGTTATGTTTAATTAAAATAACTAATATGTGATTATAATTATAAACTAAAGTGTTTATGTAAATAATTTAAAAATGGTTTAATTTAGTTTTTTGCCAAACAAGGCTTAAGTATTTTAATTCTTTTAAAATTTAAATGTTTTGCCAAACAAGCCTTATGGCTTTTGAATTACTAATTTTTAAATTTAAATAAATAATACAAATAAAATAAATTAAAATAAAAAAATATATTTTTATTATATACGTTAGTAACTGATTTTGCAATTAGTAGTGTTATTAAGGGTTCTCAATTTTATTATTGCGCTTGAATACTAGTTGATTTTCTTATTACGCATTCTATTTTCCAAGCTTGAGAGTTCAGAGAATTGAGTGAGTTTGAGAGCTTCAGAGAAAATTGGGAGAGTCTTAAGAATTTTCACAGCAAATTCAAGTGAGTTTAGCAAGAATTTCTGTTAAGTAACAAAAGGTATGTTCTATAATCTCTATATTATAAGCATATATATGTGTTTGACGGCAAAATTCTATATACTCTGTGAATCCAAATTCTCTTGGCTTGTTATAGAAACTGAGTTGTTGCAATTTATGTGTAATTTATAATACTAAAGTTTGTGGCTAAACCAGAATTCGTATGCTAATTACAGTTAATAATAGAATTTTTTTGTCAATATATATGTTTTCATATGTAGCTATGTAAGTATCAATTTTAGTGGCCATTTAGTGTGTGAAATTATAAATTGAAGCTTGTATATGTTAGTTCTATGAGACACGAGCATAAAATAAGTTGAATAAGAGGATTTGGTAATGTATTGAATTCACAGTGATGATTTTTAGGATGAAAGTCAAGAAAATTGAGTTTTTCATGAAAACATGAAAATTGAGAAATTAAAATAGTATCAGTGGTTGTTAAATTGTGCTAAGTGATTGTATATGTTAGCAATCATGTCTATGATAGTTGTATATTTATTTTACGTGTTATTATCACTGTTTGGTGGGTGAAATTCGTGTTAGTTGGCTTAAGAAAAGTGTCGAAGCTCTGTTTTACAAAATCGAAGTTACGTGCGTCATGTGACCACGCATGACCCTTCTTAGTCATGGTAAGGAGTGCGTGCAACGCGATTTATCCTCAAGATAAAATCGCGCGGCACGCCAAAGCCATTCAAACAATGAAGTCTGCTAATTCTGCAAACTTTGGTCATTCTTTGTAGCTTAGCTAAAGGTTATGGTAATGTGTCCAACATGTAACAACAAGGCTAAATTAGAGTTATGTTATGGGGTTAGTGAATTCAAAGTGGTAAAAATGATTAGTAAATTTCGAACGCATTATGTGATAACTTAGTATACACAATGAATGTTAGGCAAGTGTTGCGAAGTAAACACTTGGAATTTCGGAAATGTAAATGGTAAAGCAAGACTTTTGCTAAAATGGTAAGTTTAGCTAGAAATGTGCATGTTATGGTGCGTTAGCATATCTAATAGATAATGTGGTTCTAAACCAATGTGTAGGTGAACGTGAGTTTAATATTGTAGCTTACGCTCGAGGCAAGTCTCTAAACCCTATCTTTTTACATTGAGAAAGTTTCTAGCTCTACACTTTCGTTGAGTTAGTTTTATTACTATATTGTGTAACTTTATTCTTTTGATTGAGCAGGCTTATTATCTTAACTGTTATTGAATAAGTCAATTGTTCCTAAAACTCATTCGAGCCAACTCTAACTCTAATGTTATTTGGAATTCTCATTTGACTGATTCATTCTAACTTGTTTATAGTTAAGCAAGTTTCTTAAGTTCTATTATTGTATAACGAACGTAGTTTTTGAACTCTCGTCTCTATTATTGAACTGTTTTAATTCTTTGCATGAGTTAATACCTTGTTGGTCAAGTTTTTAGTTTCCAGCTTGCTATCAGTTAATGTATGTTCAGTAATTTCATTTCTAATGTTATCAGACTCTAACCTTAGCTTATTTACTGTTCAAGCAAAGGTTCATTTTATTCATTTTATTGAATACTTGTGCTCTATAGTTATTTCAAGCATGAGTTTAATATGTATAATCAGTTCATTTATGATTCTCAATTGTTCTATGTTATGTTGTTATTAAACATCTGTTGTGATTATAAAACACTATTGATTCAACTAGTCCTCTAGTTGATGTTCATTAAACTTCAAATTACCCTTGAAAGCTTATCCAAACCAAACTTTCTTTGGTGCGGACTTGTACTCTAAATACTGAGATGAAAAACCCTATTATTATTAGGGGATAATTTACGCTTAGCGTTGAAATGTTTGTGAACAATACATTGAACGAAGGGCTGATCCCCCTAACTACGAGGAGTCCTTATAGTCTTATGACTGTTAAAGTTGAAGTTGAAAGATTACTCGCAACTGTGGATATAGTTCATGGTCTTATCACCCTCCGTTAGATATATTCCTTATTTTGGATTCCGGTTTCTGATTATCATTGTTAGAGTACTATAAAGTATTGATGAGCCTATTGTTGGCAATTATTATTATTATTCTGTTGATTCATTGTTATATCTAGTGAGCAATTATTTTGCTCACTCTTACATATTTATATAATCATTGCAGCTAAAGTTGAGAAGGTAGATGAGCCTTCAACTAGCAAAGGAAAGGGAAAAATGTACAAGTGATGTAGACTTGTAATTTTATTTATTATGACGATGATAAACTTTTTAATAATGATGTAATGTATTAATTTTATTTCCGCACTTGAATGATGTTTAAGGTTAGACAACCTGCGAATATTTTATTTAATGATGTAACCCTATTTAAAGGGAGGATTATGGTTGATATATTATTTTATTTGGGTAGATAGCGTGAATGTATGGATAGTGAGTACCAAATCTTGTGGGAATGAAGTACCTAGATTTGGGGGTGTCACAGGTTTGTATCAAAGCTTTAGGTTATGAACCTTAGGTGGGGGAAAAGCCTTAGGAAGTAACCTTTGAAAAGATAGTGATGATAGACTCTTATCGAGTTTAAGGAAAAAGTAATAAAACACTTATGTGCTTATGTGATTACAACTTATGTGCTCGTGAGTGTCGAGTAATAATGATTAGTAATTAAAAATTTAAAATTTGGTTGACAGGATGGCTAATGTAGGAGGATCCGGTTAGGCTAGAGAGGAGGAGCCTCGAGATATTCAGGTGATTTGGGAACAACTACTGCCACGGGAAACAGTTCCATTGGCCACATTAGTTGAGCAGGAGAGAGTACCTGATGAGGATGATGAGATAGAGACGGATGAGGAGGATCCTGTTGAGCTGCCACAGTTGGGGGATGAGGAGGACGAGGAGGAAGAACTTCCACTTAATTTGATAGCTGCCCGTATGTACGACGAGGTATATGACCGCAACGTGGAACTTCAAGATACTATCCAGGAGTTACAAGAGATAGTAGCTGAACAACAGACCTCGATGGCACAGAAAGATGATGAGATCCAGGATCGAGAAGAATGACTGAACAACGTTGAAGAGAAGCTGGTCCACACTGAAGGAGAGAACGAGCGAATGATGGAGAAGATTGCAAAACTGGAGAATAAGCTGAAGGAGGAATCTACCAAAAGGGCAACAGCCGAAGACGCGTACAGTGAAGTTTATCAACGAGTTGGAATAGTAGAGAGGGACACACAAGCAAAGAGGAGGAAGATGGAAGAGATGAACAACGTATTCAACATCATGGTCAATCGAGCTCAAGATCGAGTCATGGGTTATCCGATTTAGTTCAAGACGTTACCATCATATGTATTGGATCGCCGAACAATGTTCCGAAATATGGAAGAAGAGCGTCGTAAGGCTACACAGTATCTTAGTAGGACATTGTAGAGAATGTAATTGATAGGTAATTAGAAAATAAATGAAATCTAAATCTCGGGTATGATAACCAATGGGATAGATGATGATGATGTTATCCTGCAACTGTTATAGTTCAGGAAAGTAATGTAAATAGCAGTGATGCTATTGTTTTGATGTTTTTTTTAAAGATGATGAATGAATAAAAGATATTGTCTTATTCAAAGTGTTATGTGTTATGTGACAAACTCTTATGATGTGTAATTTAAGTATATAATACTTAAAAGGTTGAATAAAATCTAATGGATGTATTTTAGCAGAAAATGCCTCCAAGACGTTAACCACCACGACAGAGAATCACTAAGGAAAACAACAACAACAATGTGGAAGGAAACCCTGTTCATTAGCTAGTAACGTTACTGACGGGTGATTTGCAGAATCAACCTCAGAATTAAGGTACTAAGTTTAAGGATTTCAAGGCGGTTGGACCACCAGAATTCAGTGGAACCATGAATCCAGTTGAGGCTCAGATCTAAATCATGGAAATCAAGAAGGTTTTTGAGGTTGCTAGGGTAGAAGATAACTAGAATACTGCTTTTGCAACATTTATGTTGAAAGTAGAGGCGAGTTATTGGTGGCAAGCCAATAAAACCCGAGGAGGTCAAGGGATTATGACTTGGGAAAGGTTCAAAGAAATATTCTTTGAGACGTATTTTCCCGAAAGTTTGAAGAGTCAGCTAAAAGTGCACTTTTTAGAATTGAAGTAGGGAACGATGTTTGTGTCTGAGTATGCCGCAAGGTTCAACGAGTTGGCGAGGTTTACGCCATATAAAGTCAGCACAGACAAACACAAGGCGAAGAAGTTCGAGCAGGGACTGAAACCCTGGTTGTACAGTAGGGTTTCCCTGTTCCAATTGAAGACGTTTGCAACAATAATGGAGAAAGCAATTCTCGCTGAAAGTGGAGGTGAGGCAGTAACAAAACATAACCAGGAGCAGAGGAAGAAGAAAAATGAAGGTGAAACTAAGAATGGTGGTGGTGGTAACGGTGAAAATGGTAACAACAACCTGAAGAGGAAGTGGAATGCGAATGGGGGAGCTAGAAATCAGCAGGGAAACCAGAAAAAGAAGAAGTTTGATGCATGTGCTACATGTGGGAAATTTCACAAGGGTGTGTGCATGATGGGGAAACGAGTATTCTTCAATTATTGTTAGGAAGGTCACATCACCCCAAATTGCACTCAACCTAAGAAGAACATTTGCTTCACATGCGGGTTTAAGGATCACTATGCTTGTGATTGCCCTAAGAAGAGATCTGGTGAGGCAAATGGAAGCAAGGGAAATTCTAGTGGAGGTGCACTGACTATTATTGGGCCAACATCAACAAATAAGCCCATAGCCAGAACCTTCACTATGCTTACTCGTTTATATCTGATGAATTCGCTAGGAAGTTAGAAATATCTGGTGAAGAGCTGAATTTCCCTTTAAATATAGAAATTGTGAATAGAAAAGTGATTCCTGTTAGGTTCATATACAAGAACTATAGGGTGAATATAAAGGGGAGTATTATGAAAGTAGATATAATTCCGATAAAACTCGGAGAGTTTGATGTTATATTGGGAATGGATTGGCTATTCAATTATGGAGCGATAATTGACTGCCAAAAGAAGTGCATAAACCTTATGACTCCGTCAAAGGTAGTTTTTCATGGTAGCAAATCACTTAGACAAATGAAATGTCTGACGATGATGCAGGCCAAGAAGTTATTGGGTCAGGGCTGTGTGGGGTACTTAGCCTACATAGTCGATACTCAAAAGGAGAAAGATGTGAAACTGGAGGAAATACTAGTGGTTAGGGAATTTGTGGACGTGTTTCCGGAGGATTTGCAAGGACTTCCGCCTAACAGAGAAATCGAGTTCGTGATCGACTTAGCGCCAGGAACCGCTCCTATATTGAAGGCCCCGTACAGAATGGCTTCGGTGGAAATGAAAGAATTGATGGTGCAACTGCAAGAACTGTTAGACAAAAAGTATATTCAACCGAGTGTGTCACCGTGGGGAGCCCCAGTGTTATTCGTGAAGAAGAAGGATGGGTCAATGCATCTTTGCATTGATTAAAGGGAATTGAACAAGGTCACTATTAAGAACAAATATCTGTTGCTAAGAATAGATGACGTGTTTGATCAATTGAAGGGTGCTAGATATTTCTCGAAAAATAGATTTGAGAAGTGGGTATCATCAATTGAAAGTAAGGAAGGAGGATGTACCGAAGACGGCATTCCGAACTCGGTATGGACATTACGAATTTTTAGTGATGTCATTTGGTTTAACAAACACCCCTGTAGCGTTCATGGATTTGATGAACAGGGTGTTTAAACAATTTTTGGACAAATTTGTGGTGGTGTTCATCGATGATATTTTGGTGTACTCTAAAACTGAAGAGGAACACGTGGAACACTTACGTCTGACGTTGGAGATATTAAGAAAGGAAAGTTGTACGCAAAATTCTCTAAATGTGAATTTTGGCTGGAATGTGTGCAATTTCTTGGTCATGTAATTGATAAGGATGGGATTTCCGTGGATCCATCAAAGGTCAAAGCTGTGATAAATTGGGAACAAACAAGAACTCCATCAGAAGTAAGAAGTTTCTTGGGGTTGGCAGGCTATTATAGACGGTTTATCCAAGATTTTTCCAAGATTGCCACTCCGTTGACAAATTTGACAAGAAAATCTGTAAAATTTGTTTAGACAAAAAAGTGTGAGGAATGTTTTCAAAAACTGAAGAAGAAGTTAAGTGTGGCACCTATGTTGTTATTACCAGATAATATAGGAAACTTTATGGTATATAGTGATGCTTCACACAAAGGATTGGGTTATGTCCTTATGTAGAATGGAAAGGTTATAGCGTATGCATCAAGGCAACTGAAAGACTATGAGAAAGGGTATCCGACTCATGATTTAGAGTTGGCGGCGGTTGTGTTTGCACTAAAGATATGGAGACACTATCTCTACGGAGAAAAATATGAGATCTGCACTGACCATAAAAGTCTGAAGTATATTTTCAAACAGAAAGACCTGAACATGGGGCAAAGGAGATGGATGGAATTGATAAAGGATTACGATTGTGAGATCTTTTATCATCCGGGAAAAGCTAATGTGGTTGTAGATGCCTTGAGTAGGAAAGGTAGAGAAAAGTTGATGTTGTTAACAGATAAGGAGGAGCTCATTTCAGCAATGGCAAGGCTAGAGCTGGAAATCAAATTTCTAGAAGAATCTGATGAAAAATTGTTCCAGATGGAAGCTAGTCCAACTTTGGTGGACAAAGTGAAAAACGCTCAACTACAAGATGAAGAATGCAAAAAAATAAAGGAAAGTGTGGGCGAGGGTAAAAAAGTGAAGTACAAGGTCGATACTGATGGAATGCTAAGATTCGAGGGACGAATTTGGGTTCCAGCAGTACATGATATTAAAGAAGAAATCTTGACTGAAGCACATAGCTCAAGATATTCAATTCATCCGGGAAGTACGAAAATGTATCAAGATTTGCGGCGTCATTTCTGGTGGCCGAACATGAAAAGAGATGTTGCAGAATGCGTTGCAAAGTGTTTGACATGTCAGAAAGTGAAGGTTGAGCATCAAAGACCAAGCGGATTATTTCAACCGTTGGAGATACCAGAATAGAAATGGGAGCATATTGCAATGGATTTTGTGATAGGTCTT
Source organism: Panax quinquefolius (assembly GCA_020205615.1). NCBI lineage: Eukaryota > Viridiplantae > Streptophyta > Magnoliopsida > Apiales > Araliaceae > Panax > Panax quinquefolius. The sequence goes on from CM035154.1 coordinate 94,094,966, forward strand.
CCAATGACTCAGAAAGGATACAATGCGATATGGGTGATAGTAAACATATTAACAAAATCTGCACAGTTTTTGCCAATAAAGATTAGATTTAATCTTGATCAGCTGGGAAAACTATACGTTAATGAGATCGTCTCATGACATGGAGTTCCAGTATCAATTGTATCAGACAGAGATTCGAGGTTCACATCAAATTTCTAGAAGAGACTGCAAGAATGCATGGGAACGCAACTGAAGATGAGTACATCATACCATCCGCAAACCGATGGGCAAAGCGAACGAACGATCTAGACGCTTGAAGATATGCTTAGAGTGTGCATCATGGATTTCAAAGGAAACTGGGATGATCATCTACCATTGGTAGAATTTGCATATAATAACAATTACCACGCAAGCATTGGTATGCCGCCATACGAGGCGTTATACGGCAGGAAGTGCAGATGTAACGACCCAGAAATATGGATTTTTCCAGAATTTAAGTTTAAAGAATTAGTTATTAATAAAATGAATTTTTATTAATAATATTATGTGCTATGTGTTTATTATTCGTTCTAGAACCTAGGATGATTATAAGTCAGGAAGATTCTGGCTACGAGCTAGGCTGAATGAATAAGAATTTTCAAGACAAAAATGAAAATTTTCCGGAACAAAAATATTTCTGGGGAAAAAGACGAAATAGGCATTATCCACCCGACGAAACCTAAGGGTTAGGGTTTGAATAACATAAGCCATTCTGAGAGTTCGGTATATCAAAATGATATTCCGTCGAAAGATTTGTCGATAATATACCGTGAAAAGTTAGGTAAGCCGATAAAAGTTTTTCTCGAAAAACGTGCAAAAATCGGACAAAATAAAAATGACGAAAAGTACAGTTATGTACTTTTCACTCGTTTAGCTACGTTAGGGGAAAATGTGAAGGAAAGCGCTTAACACCAAAAAGTGTTTTTCAGTTTTTTAGAAATCCAAAGAATACGTAAAAGTTAATCGGTAAAGGAAAGACAAAATATCTAAAAATATTTGGATTCCGAGAATCGCAGTTTTTAAAACTGTCGGACGAAAACCCGGAAGATGGAACCGCGAAACTTAAAGGCTAAGTAGACTTAAGGGCTAAGTTAACTTAACACCTAAGTCATGAATAGTTAGGAGGTGGGAATAGTAAGGAGGTTGGGTGGCGAAATGACTAAAATACCCCTAGCCTTGAAAATCTATAAATAGTAAGCTTAATTCATTTAAATAGAATTTTGAAAATCCAACATCTAGAGAGAGAGAAAGTGTCGGATGAAGAGGGAGAAGGAAGAGCATGAGCAAGAATGATCGGATTGAAAGTGCTCGTGAAATAGAAAAGCTTGCGAATCGCCGATTTTGTCTAGCGTAACAAAAATAAAGAGGAAATGTATTAAAACCTAACTCTTAAGTTAACTTTTTCTATGTTTTTATGTTCAAAACATAGCTTAATAAGAATAAGGAGTAAAAGAAGTTAGGAATGATTTCATATGGTTGAAATCGTAAGAAAATGAAGAAATAAGAATTTAAAGTTTAGTAAATAAATTTCTTAAGGAAGTATAAGATTTGTAATGAATTAGAACGATCTGAGTGGATTATATAAATAAGTAGGTGAAATAAGTAAGGAATAATGTTCTATAACATCAAATTCCAATAAAAAGTGAAATCGTAATCCAAAATATCGATTAAAATGAAGAACGAACGAAGAACACGCGAAGAACACGAAGAACATTGTTGATTGATAAATTTAAAACCATCGTAGTATAATTGTTGTTGATGGACAAGTTTAAAACCATTGCATATAAGTTAGATGCATATTGCTTGGTTAGGAACGGTAGAAACGTTCATGAAGAACGGATTAAAACTTAGCTATAATGAAGTTATGGTGGAAATTTTGTAAAAGACAAAAGATAATTAGAAAGTTAGTAAATGAAGCCGAACATGTAGGGTTTCATAAGAATGTAAGAGAACATAGAAAACGTGAGTCATGGACTCAAGAATGAACGAATTCCGAGTTTGGATGACCGAATTACGGATGAACAAATGAAGAGCGTTAAAAACGTAAAACGAATAAAGGGTGAAGATCAAGCCAATTGAATGGCACCTTAACGGATTTAGAACAAAGTTCTGTCTAGGGGGTATTGAAGCAAGTAAGATAAGGAAGAGAATGGCTTTGGAACAACCTCGTTCTGAGTTATAACGAAGGAGTTATGAGATCGGGAAGTAGTGTCTCAAAATGAAGTTAACACTTAGAAGAAATTTTCAAGAATTAGGGCTTGGCGCAACGGCGCCAACCATGCCTTGAAAGGTGGCGCTGCAGTGCCAGACCAGGGAGCCGGGTACTACAAACTCGCGCTATGGCGTGAGAGATAGAAGGGAGAGTGGCGCCGCAGCGCCAGTGTAGGGAAAAAACTAGAGAAGAGCTTTTAACTATTTAACTTTTGGGGGAAACGTATGGGAAGATAAAGAACATAATATTCAACTAATGTAACACTTAAGCAAGAAATTTAAACCTTTAATATAGGTTGAACGAAATGATCAAAAGAGATAAAAAAGACCAAAAAGGTAATGAACATAAACACAACACTGATGAGTTGAATAACCGGTCTTAGCATACGACGAACAGTATGGCTTCGACATTAAGAAAGAATAATGAACATGGGGTTCATGGGATGGATAACGATTGAAAGCGATTAAAATCTTGAGTAATGGTTGAATGAGATATTAAGAGACGAGCAATGTGAACGTTGAATACATAAACGATCCTCATAAATCGTATTCGCGTCGGACGAACGTTCTAAGTATACCCTGGTTGTATGACCTAGACGTTGACAAAGGTAGTAAGTAAGACGTGAATCACCGAGGAAGTCGTAATGTACAGTATTAAGAGTAATGAAAGACGAAGGTAAGTCGTATAAGAATGAATCTTGAGCTATGACATTTAGTTGCCTAAAAGCCAAAAGGAATAAGAAATTGACTTAACGAATATTATAGTTTAATAATTCGGATAAATTAAGATAAGATAGGTTGTGGTACAATCGTAACCTTTAATGGTTGACATATAGGAGCTGGGCTAAACAATTCCTTCAGAGAGCGAAGGTATATACAAAACTGGAAATCGATCTAACTCAATCGCATGGGCGGTAGATGATGAGACTCGGAACTTGTTTGTTGCTTGTTTATGGGAAACCACTCATAGTACCATATGGACTACTAGTAGAGAAACGATGTGTGCTGAGTCCTAGAGAAGTTATAAGAAGAAGATAAGAATGTAAAACATCAAAGATGATGAACGTATAAGTAAGACATCTCCGTATGTCATAAAGCCGTAAAACGGTAATGAAAGTGGTCGCGTAAACTTAGGTTGCAAGAACGCAAACCCTAAGAAGTAAAGTTAAGTAAATCAATGCATAAGTCAAATATATTTGACTAATTGGTGTATGTGGTGTTTTCTTATGTGTTATATAGGAATTGAAATGAACAGTTCGGTGTAAGCTGTAGCTGTGCGTAAGGCAAGTTTCCTAACTTCATTCATATTCTAAATGAATGCTAGTTTCTTAAACTTCTCAGATGTTGAACTTGAGAAGTTTTGTCTATGTGCGAATATGCGATATTTGTACAAGGTGGTAGAACGTATGAGGCTCTGAGCCATAATGTGAACACTTTGGTGTTTATATGATATGAACTGCTCTGTGACTAAGCTGTTCAATACAAGTATGTTCTGTTTATACATGAACCGTTATTGTTAAGTCTGTCCTAATGATTCTAGCCAGATATGATGTGTATGAGAAAGGTAGAGGAATGAAAGTATTTCAAAGTGAAAATGACTGATGTTTTAAGATGATAGGAATCAAGACTATTCCTATTATTTAAGCTGCTTTATAACCTTTGTTCGGTTATCGAAGTTCTAAAGAAATGTCTAAATTCTTAAGTTGTTTGTCCAACTGATATGACTTACTGGGCAATTGAATGCTCACACTTTCTTTAAATGAAAAACATTTTCAGCGAACGATGTAAGAAGAACTTAAGGATCCCGTAAAGATCATGCTGACGGTATCCAGATGAAATGCCATTCAGAATGGGAATGAACGAGAAGATCAAATGAAGACTTGTAATATAGAAAGATGAAATTAAAATATAGACTAGTTTAAAGAACTGTAATGTATCCTTGGTGGCGGATAAAAGTAACTCTTGTAAGATGAAATAAATAATGTATTTCTCATTATTTATAATGAAAAAGGTTATAAGGTTTTTAGAACTTGGGATTTGAGAGTGTATGTTGTTATATTTCAGTATATAACGATGTATGTTAGATGAATGATGTACTCATGACGTACGGAATCTGGGTGTGAAGATAGACCAGATTTCGGGGCATTACAAGTTGGTATCAGAGCTGATAGGTTATAAATCTTAGGTAAGAGTATCTAAGACTATAATCGTAGAGAGAGGGATAAGAAGATCACCACGTGATCATAGTGAATCGTAGTAACAGATGAGCTGTTAAACGATGAATGATTTATAGAACTACGAAGTAGTACGGGAAGAAGAACTCAGATTGAGTTGTAAAGGATAGCATACGAATTAAAAAAAATTCGTATTAAGTAAAGAGAAATTTAGAAGTTGTAAAATTTCAATTGAGGACTCATGTGATAGCTGAGTTGTATGAACCTTTGTTATGGGCAGAGGTTTGTGCTTGGTGTAACAACTGCTTAGCTTATTACAGTGATAATCATTGGAATTGGTCGCGCTTTAAAGATGTATATAACGAGAAGGTGAATCTTTTCTCATGTATATACTTGATAGGTAGATAACGATAAGGTAAGTGTGAGTTCTTGAAACTCATACTTATGGTACGTTTGTGACTCATAATGATATGGTAGGTTTTTGAACTTCTCAAATAATGGACGCTATGGTTCATGCGAGATAGTTCTTAAACTCATATTATTGTGGAAAGTTTCTCAACTCATAATGTGTGGTAAGTTGATGGACCGTATTAAGGTAGAGGATGTTTAGACCGAAAATAAGTTATTTTCAGTAGGCTTAGTATTGAAGGTGCTAGAGAAGATTAAGTATTGTCGCAGTAAGACAATGAAGGAAGATGGAGAATAGGTTATTCCAAGTCATCTAGCTATGCTAGATTTCGAAGTTTATTGAAATCGTGCTTTATGTGTTCGTATTTTGAAAATGAAAGAATTGGTTCAACTTTTAGAATCAATAGATTTTTAAAAGAAATATTCTTGGTATGTCCATGCTAATTGTTTCGGCTAGACAAAAATTAATTTGAAATATCAAAATGAATTTTATATCATCAGTGCATTTGATGCAAGGATGGTAAAAGGATGGAGTTATTAATGCAATTGAACCTGGTGTTGAATGTGATCTTAGGATCAACACCCCGCTACGGTATGATGTATAATGACGAAGTCACAATTGATGAAGTCCTCAACGTACTGTGAAAAGTACGGTATCATGACGTCATAAAATGTTTTGATGTATTGTGAAAAGAATTTACAACCGTAGTCAATGTCAAATGAGTTGACTAGATGAATGTTTCACGTTGATATCCAATTTATTGGTATGGTCTAAGCTACTTGATTCGGCTAGACAACTGGTATGTCGTGTTTAAAAGAAAAAAAATCAAGTTTTCCTTGAGAAGTTGTGCCAATCCAAATTATTTTGGTGCGGAATCTAATGATTAAGTCTGAGGTGAACACACCCCGAAATGGGGTTATATATTGGGTTGATCGCCTATGTATGGAAGATGTAGTTTACCTTCTTGGTGATTGTAAATTGCTAGTAAGAGTTCATGGTTAATTTAACCCCTCAGCAAAAGTATGAAATATTTTTAAAGGAATTCTTATATTCCTCGTTGTTCATTCTACTTCATAATTCTTGATAAGTTGTGAAGGTGAGAGAATGTTTGAAAGATAGGAACTTCTTTGAAGAGAAGTTGAGAAGATGGGTAGGCTAAAATTTCGAGGGCAAAATTCTGTGAAGGGGTGAATGTGATGACCCGGGTATGGGTGTAGTTTTGAGAAATTTCGAGGACGGAATTTTTATAAGAGGGGAAAAATGTAACGACCCGGAAATTTGGATTTTTCCAGAATTTAAGTTTAAAGAATTAGTTATTAATAAAATGAATTTTTATTAATAATATTATGTGTTATGTGTTTATTAATCGTTCTAGAACCTAGGATGATTATAAGTCGGGAGGATTCTGGCTACGAGCTAGGCTAAACGATTAAGAATTTTCATGACAAAAATTAAAATTTTTCGGGAACAAAAATATTTATGGGGAAAAAGGCGAAATAGGCACTATTCACCTAACGAAACCTAAGGGTTAGGGTTTGAATAACCTAAGTCGTTCTGAGAGTTCGGTATGTCGAAATGACATTCCATCGAAAGATTTGCCGATAATATATCGTGAAAAGTTAAGTAAGCCGATAAAAGTTTTTCTCGAAAAACATGCAGAAATTGGACGAAATAAAAATGACGAAAAGTATTGTTATGTACTTTTCACTCATTTAGCTACGTTAGGGGAAAACGTGAAGGAAAACGCTTAACACCAGAAAGTGTTTTTCAGTTTTTCAGAAATCCGAAGAATACGTAAAAGTTAATCGGTAAAGGAAAGACGAAATATCCAAAAATATTTGGATTCTGAGAATCGCAGTTTTTAAAACTGTCGGACGAAAACCCGAAAGACAGAACCACAAAACTTAAAGGCTAAGTATACTTAAGGGCTAAGTTAACTTAACACCTAAGTCATGAATAGTAAGGAGGTGGGAATAGTAAGGAGGTTGGGTGGCGAAATGACTAAAATACCCCAAGCCTTAAAAATATATAAATAGTAATCTTAATTAATTTAAATGGAATTTTTAAAATCCTACATCTAGAGAGAGAGAGGGTTGGATGAAGAGGGAGAAGGAAGAGCATGAGCATGAATGATCGGATCAAAAGTTCTCGTGAAATAAAAAAGCTTGCGAATCACCGGTTTTGTCTAGCGGAACAAAAATAAAGAAGAAAGGTATTAAAACCTAACTCTTAAGTTAACTTTTTCTAAGTTTTTATGTTCAAAACTCAGCTTAATAAGAATAAGGAATAAAAGAAGTTAGGAATGATTTAATATGGTTGAAATCGTAAGAAAATTAAGAAATAAGAATTTAAAGTTTAGTAAATAAATTTCTTAAGGAAGTATAAGATTTGTAATGAATTAGAACGATCCGAGTGGATTATATAAATAAATAGGTGAAATAAGTAAGGAATAATGTTCTATAACATCAAATTCCAATAAAAAGTGAAATTGTAATCCAAAATATCGATTAAAATGAAGAACGACCGAAGAATGCGAAGAACACGAAGAACGTTGTTGATGGACAAATTTAAAATCATTGTAGTATAATTGTTGTTGATGGACAAGTTTAAAACCATCGCATATAAGTTAGATGCATATTGCTTGGTTAGGAACGGTAGAAACGTTCATGAAGAACGGATTAAAACTTAGCTATAATGAAGTTATGGCAGAAATTTTGTAAAAGACAAAAGATAATTAAAAAGTTAGTAAATGAACCCGAACGTGTAGGGTTTCATAAGAATGTAAGAGAGCAAAGAAAACGTGAGTCATGGACTCAAGAATGAACAAATTCCGAGTTCGGATGACCGAATTACGGACGAACAAATGAAGAGCGTTAAAAACGTAAAACGAATAAAGGGTGAAGATCAAGCCAATTGAATGGCACCTTAACAGATTCAGAACAAAGTTTTGTCTGGGGGGTATTGAAGTACGTAAGATAAGGAAGAGAATGGCTTTGGAATAACCTCGTTCTGAGTTATAACGAAGGAGTTATGAGATCGGGAAGTAACGTCTCAAAATGAAGTTAACACTTAGAAGAAATTTTCAAGAATTAGGGCTTGGCGCCAATGCGCTAACTATGTACCTTAAAAAGGTGGCGCTTCACAACATGCATCAGGAGCCGAGTACTACAAACTCACACCATGAACACGAGAGATAGAAGGAGTGGAAAGCCGCAGTAGCCAAAGTAGTAGGAAAAATCTAGAGAAGAGCTTTTAACTGCTCAACTTTTGGGGGAAACGTATGGGAAGATAAAGAACATAATATTCAACTAATGTAACACTTAAGCAAGAAATTTAAACCTTTAATACAGGTTGAATGAAATGATCAAAAGAGATTAAAAGTCCAAAATGGTAATGAACATAAACGCAACGCAGATGAGTTGAATAACCAATCTTAGCATATAACGAACAGTATGGCTTCGACATTAAGAAAGAATAATGAACATGGGATTCATGGGATGGATAACGATCGAAAGCGATTAAAACCTTGAGTAAAGGTTGAATGAGATATTAAGAGGCAACGTGAACGTTGAATACATAAACGATCCTCATAAATCGTATTCGCTTCAGACAAACGTTCTAAGTATACCCTGGTTGTATGACCTAGACGTTGACAAAGGTAGTAAGTAAGACATAAATCACCGAGGAAGTCATAATGTACAGTAATAAGAGTAATGAAAGCTGAAGGTGAGTCATATAAGAATGAATCTTGAGGTATGGCATTTAGTTTCCTAAAAGCCAAAAGGAATAAGAAATTGACTTAACGAATATTATAGTTTAATAATTCAAATAAGTTAAGATAAGATAGGTTGTGGTACAATCGTAACCTTTGATGGTTGACATATGGGAACTGGGCTAAACAATTCCTTCAAAGAGCGAAGGTATATACAAAACTGGCAACCGATCTAACTCACTGTTATGGGCAGTGTAGATGAGACGGGAACTTGTTTATTGGTTATTTATGGGAAACCACTCAGAGTACCATATGAACTACTAGCAGAGAAACGATGTGTGCTAAGTCTTAGAGAAGTTATAAGAAGAAGATAAGAATGTAAAACATCAAAGATGATGAACGTATAAGTAAGACATCTCCGTATGTTATAAAGCCGTAGAACGGTAATGAAAGTGGTCATGTAAACTTAGGTTGGAAGAACGTTAAACCCTAAGAAATAAAGTTAAGAAAATCAATGCATAACTCAAATATATATGACTAATTGGTGTATGTGGTGTTTTCTTATGTGTTATATAGGAATTGAAATGAACAGTTTGGCGTAAGCTGTAGTTGTGCATAAGGCAAGTTTCCTAACTTCATTCATATTCTAAATGAATGCTAGTTTCTTAAACTTCTCAGATGTTGAACTTGAGAAGTTCTGTCTATGTGAGAATGTGCGATATTTGTACAAGGTGGTAGAACGTATCAGGCTTTGAGCCATAATGTGAACACTTTGGTATTTATATGATATAAACTGTTCTGTGACTGAGCTAGTCAATACAAGTATGTTTTGTTTATACATGAACCATTACTGTTAAGTTTGTGCTAATGATTCTAGCCAGACATGATGTGTATGAGAAAGGTAGAGGAATAAAAGTATTTCAAAGTGAAAATGACTGATGTTTTAACATGATAGGAATCGAGACTATTCCTATTACTCAAGCTGCTTCATAACCTTTGTTCGGTTATCGAAGTTCTAAAGAAATGTTTGAATTCTTAAGTTATTTGTTCAACTACTATGACTTGCTAGGCAATTGAATGCTCACACTTTCTTTAAATGAAAAACATTTTCAGCGAACGATGTTAGAAGAACTTAAGGATCCCGTAAAGATCAAGCTGACGGTATCTAGATGAAATGCCATTCAGAATGGGAATGAGCGAGAATATCAAATAAAGACTTGTAATATAGAAAGATGAAATTGAACTATAGACTAGTTTAAAGAACTGTTATGTATCCTTGGTGACGGATAAAAGTCACTCTTGTAAGATGAAATGAATAATGTATTTCTCATTATTTGTAATGAAAAAGGTTTTACGGTTTTTAAAACCTGGGATTTGAGAGTGTATGTTGTTATATTTCAGTATATAATGATGTATGTTGGATGAATGATGTACCCATGACGTACGGAATTCGGGTGTGAAGATAGAATTCAAATTTGGGCGTTCTGATAGAACTCCACTATCTTTGGGATGAAGTTGGAGAACGACAATACGTTAGGCCTGTAAATCGGTTCAAAGAGCATCACCAAGTTGTCAAACTCATCAGAGCAAGACTGGTAGCTGCTCAAGATCGACAGGAAAAGTATGCTGATTAACATAGGCAAAGTCATGAGTTTAAAGCAGGATGTTTCGTGTTCCTGAAAGTTTCTCCTTGGAAGGGGAAAATTCATTTCGAGAAGAAAGGTAAGCTCAGCCCGAGGTTTATTGGACCTTTCAAAATATTGCGAAGAGTGGGAGAGGTGGCTTACGAAGTAGCTTTACCTCCAGAATTAGAGCATGTGCACAACTTTTTTCATGTGTCGGTGTTGCGTCCATATAAACCCAATTATAAACATGTGATTGAGTATGAACCGTTGCAGTTCAGTAAAGATTTATCTTATGAAGAGATTTCTATCCAGATAGTCGACAGAAAAGAACAAGTGCTCAGGAATAAAGTGATACCTTTTGTGAAGGTGATATAGAGGAATCACAATGTCGAAGAGGCTACGTGGGAACTCGAAGCTGATATGATGAAGAATTACCCTGAGTTATTTGTTTAGTTTGTGTCTTCGATTCTGGGGACAGAACCTTTGTAAGTAAGGGAGAATGTGATGATTTGGTTGTTTGAATTGTGATTCTGGGGACAGAATCCTTGTAAGGATGAAAAGATGTAACGATCTTAAATTTCAAATTGTAATTTAAATATTTATTGAGTTATATAAATATTATTTGAGGTGTTTATTGTTAAATAAATATTTTATTGATGTGATGGTTGTGAATCTAAACATGAGATGTTATATTGTTGTTTTGATTTAATAATTTAAATGATATATTAAATTATTAAATAAAGTTATAATGAAAATTATAATTTTGGTAATATTTGCTAAAATGCTATGTTTAATTAAAATAAATAATATGTGATTATAATTATAAACTAAAGTGTTTATGTAAATAATTTAAAAAGGGTTTAATTTAGTTTTTACCAAACAAGGCTTAAGTATTTTAATTCTTTAAAATTTAAATATTTTGCCAAACAAGCCTTATGGCTCTTGGATTTCTAATTTTTAAATTTAAATAAATAATAAAATATATTTATGTTATATACGTTAATAACTGATTTTGCAATTTGTAGTGTTATTAAGGGTTATCAGTTTTATTCTTGCGCTTGAATACCAGTTGATTTTCTTATTACGCATTCTATTTTCCAAGCTTGAGAGTTCAGATAATTGAGTGAGTTTGAGAGCTTCAGAGAAAATTAAGAGAGTCTTAAGAATTTTCACAGTAAATTCCAGTGAGTATAACAAGAATTTCTGTTAAGTAAGAAAAGGTATGTTCCATAATCTCTATATTATAAGCATGTATATGTGTTTGACGGCAAAATTATATATACTTTGTGAATCCAAATTCTCTTGGCTTGTTGTAGAAACTGAGTTGTTGCAATTTATGTGTAATTTATAATACTAAAGTTTGTGGCTAAACCAGAATTCGTATGCTAATTACAGTTAATAGTAGAAATTTTTTGTCAGTATATATGTTTTCTTATCTAGCTATGTAAGTATCAATTTTAGTTGCCATTTAGTGTGTGAAATTATAAATTGAAGCTTGTATATGTTATTTCTATGAGATACGAGCATAACGTAAGTTGAATGAGAGGATTTGGTAATGTATTGAATTCACAGTGATGATTTTTAGGATGAAAGTCAAGAAAATTGAGTTTTTCATGAAAACATGAAAATTGAGAAATTAAAATAGTATTAGTGGTTGTTAAATTGTGCTAAGTGATTGTATATGTTAGCAATCATGTCTATGATAGTTGTATATTTATTTTACGTGTTATTATCACTGTTTGGTGGGTGAAATTCGTGTTAGTTGGCTTAAGAAAAGTGTCGAAGCTCGCTTACAAAATCGAAGTTTTGTACGTCATGCATTGCATGTAGAACCATAGCGCTACCTTACATCACGCTACCAAGATCCTAGATAAAAGCATGCGCGACAGCGCCAAATTGCCCGATTCGCATAATGAAGTCTCATTAATTCTGCAGACTTTGGTCATTCTTTGTAGCTTAGCTAAAGGTTATGGTAATGTGTCCAACATGTAACAACAAGGCTAAATTAGAGTTGTGTTATGTGGTTAGTGAATTCAAAGTGGTAAAAATGATTAGTAAATTTCGAACGCATTATGTGATAACTTAGTATACACAATGAATGTTAGGCTAGTGTTGCGATGTAAACACTTGGAATTTCTGAAATGTAAATGGTAAAGCAAGACTTGTGCTAAAATGGTAAGTTTAGCTAGAAATGTACATGTTATGGTGTGTTATCATATCTAATAGATAATGTGATTCTAAACCAATGTGCAGGTGAACGTGAGTTTAGTATTGTAGCTTACGCTCGAGGCAAGTCTCTAAACCCTATCTTTTTACATTGAGAAAGTTTCTAGCTCTACACTTTCATTGAGTTAGTTTTATTACTATATTCTGTAACTTTATTCTTTTGATTGAGCAAGCTTATTATCTTAACTGTTATTAAATAAGTCAATTGTTCCTAAAATTCATTCGAGCCAACTCTAACTCTAATGGTATTTGGAATTCTCATTTGATTGATTCATTCTACCTTGTTTATAGTTAAGCAAGTTTCTTAAGTTCTATTATTGTATAACGGACGTAGTTTTTGAACTCTCGTCACTATTATAAAACTATTTTAATTCTTTGCATGAGTTAATACCTTGTTGGGCAAGTTTCTAGTTTCCAGCTTGCTATCAGTTAATGTACGTTCAGTAATTTCATTTCTAATGTTATAAGACTGTAACCTTAGCTTATTTACTGTTCAAGCAAAGGTTAACCATTTTATTCATTTAATTGAATACTTTTGCTCTATAGTTATTTCAAGCATGAGTTTCATATGTATAATCAGTTCATTTATGATTCTTAATTGATCTATGTTATGTTGTTATTAAACATCTGTTGTGATTATCAAACACTATTGATTCAACTAGTACTCTAGTTGATGTTCCTTAAACTTCAAATTACCCTTGAAAGCTTATCCAAACCAAACTTTCTTTGGTGCGGACTTGTACTCTAAATGCTTAGATGAACAACCCTAATATTATTAGGGGATAATTTACGCTTACCTTTGAAATATTTATGCACAATACATTGTACGAAGGGCTGATCCCCCTAAGTACGAGGAGTCCTTATAGTCTTATGACTGTTAAAGTTGGAGTTGAAAGATTACTCGCAACTGTGGACATAGTTCATGGTCTTATGACCCTCAATTAGATATATTCCATATTTTGGATTCCAGTTTCTGATTATCATTGTTAGAGTATTATTCAGTATTGATGAGCCTATTGTTGGCAATTATTATTATTCTTCTGTTGATTCATTGTTATATCCAGTGAGCAATTGTTTTGCTCACTCTTGCATATTTATATAATCATTGCAGCTAAAGTTGAGAAGGTAGATGAGCCTTCAACTAGCAAAGGAAAGGGTAAAATGTACAAGTGATGCAGACTTGTAATTTTATTTATTGTGATGATGATAAACTTTTTAATAATGATGTAATGTATTAATTTTATTTCCGCACTTGAATGATGTTTAAAGGTTAGACAACCTGGGAAGATTTTATTTAAAGATGTAACCCTATTTAAAGGGAGGATTATGGTTGATATATTATTTTATTTGGGTAGATAGCGTGAATGTATGGATAGTGAGCACCAAATCTTATGGGAATGAAGTACCTAGATTTAGGGGTGTCACATGTACTCCATGTCTGGAAATAATTTCCTTAACATAAAGTTTAGCTAACTGATATAAGTTAAACTTAACCCTTATTGGTAAAAAGTGAGCCGACTTCGTCAACCGGTCCACTATTACCCAAATAGTGTCATACCCTTTCTGTGTAATTGGAAGTCACACCACAAAGTCCATCGTGATATGCTTCCATTTCCATTCTGGAATCTCTAATGACTGTAACAAGCCATTTGGTCGTTGATGTTTGGCCTTAAAATTTTGACAAGTTAAGCATCTACTCACATATCTGCTATCTCCCTCTTCATTATCGGGCACCAAAAACTCTATCGAAGGTCTTGATACATCTTAGTACTACCAGGATAAATCAAGTACCTCGAACTATGAGCCTCTTGTAACACTTCCCCCTTAAATTCTGTTTCATTCGAAACCCAAATTCTTCCTTCAAATCTTAATAATCCCTCATTATAAAGACTATACTTTATATCTTTTTCATTTGCTAGCCGTTTCTTCATCTGGTCACACTCAACATTTCTGAGTTGTACCTCCTTAACTCTTTCTACAATGGTAGAGCGAATCTCCGTTGTAAACAATATCTAACCTGATTCACTCGGTAACTTCATCTCTAATTCCATTCTAGCCATCTCTGTTATTAACTTAATTTGATTCGTTAGCATAGATAACTTTTCCCGACCCTTTCTACTTAAGGCGTCGGCCACTACATTTTCTTTTCTTGGGTAATACAAGATATCACAGTCGTAATCCTTTATCAACTCCAGCTATCTCCTTTGTCTCATATTTAAGTCCTCTTGTGTGAAGATATATTTCAGACTTTTATGGTCCATGTATATCTCACATTTATCTCCATATAGGTAATGCCTCCATATCTTTAAGGCAAACACTATCGCGACCAGTTGTAGATCATGAGTAGGATAAACTTACTCATAATCATTTAACTTCTGTGATGCATACACAATGACCTTTCCATGCTGCATGAGCACGCAACCAAGTCCTCTATACGAAGCATCGCTATAAACTACGAAATTCCATGTATCATCGGGTAAAGATAATACAGGTGCTTCACTCAACCTTTTCTTCAGCTCTTAAAAATTATCTTCACACTTCTTAGTCCATACGTACTTTACTGTCTTCCTTGTCAAATTAGTCAGTGGAGTAGCTATCTTAGAAAAATCTTGGATAAATCTTGGATAGTATCCCGTTAACCCTAGGAAACTCCGTACCTCAGTCGGCATTTTCGGTTGTTCCCAATTCATCACTGCTTCCACCTTCGCTGGGTCTACTGAAATTTCATCCCAGTCAATAACATGTCCTAAAAACTGTACCCTTTCTAGCCAAATTTCACACTTAGTAAATTTTGCATAGAACTTCTCCTTCCTCAGTGTCTCCAACACTAATCTTAGGTTTTCAGCGTGATCTTTTGGCGTCTTAGAATAGACTAGAATATCATCTATAAACAATATGATGAACTTGTCCAAGTATTGTTTGAACACTCTATTCATCATATCCATAAATGTTGCTAGTGCATTTGTTAACCCAAATGACATCACCAGAAACTCGTAATGGCCGTAACGAGTTCTGAATGTTGTCATAAGTACATCCTCCTTTCTAACCTTCAACTGATGATACCCCGTTCGCAAATCTATCTTAGAAAAATGCTTTGCTCCTTTCAACTGATCAAAGATATCATCGATCCTGGCAAATGGGTATTTATTCTTTATCGCTAACTTCTTCAACTCTCGATAGTCGATACAAAGTCTTAAGGATCTGTCCTTCTTCTTCACAAATAGTACCGGTGCTCCCCACGGCAAAACACTCGGTTGAATTTATTTTCTATCCAATAGTTCTTGTAATTGAACCATCAACTCCTTCATCTCTACTAGCGCCATATGATATGGTGCCGTTGAAACTGGTGCCACTCCTGGCACAATATCTATTACAAATTCGATCTCCCTATCTGGTAGAAGACCTGGTAATTCACTTGGAAATACATCCATGAATTCTTTGACTATAGGTATTTGTTCCATCCTCACTCCTACTCTCTGGGTATCAACAACATGACACAAATAACCCACACATCCCTTCCTTAACAATTTCCTAGTTTGTGTCATGGTAAGACAACACAAACGTCCCAGTGATTTATTATTGTAAAACAATTCATGAGGCCGTCTCAACATTCTAATATTTACACACTTCTTTTGGCAATCTATAATTGCACAATTGTTAAACAACCAATCCATCCCAAGAATTACATCGAATTCTCCTAACTTTAACAGTATCAAATCTACCGATAATTTATAACCTCGTATTTCTACACAATAATTCCTATAAATGTTTTCAACAGGAAATATTTCTTCATTTACTACCTTAATATTTAAAGGTATAGGCAATCTTTCGAGAAGTAGTCCTAATCGCCTAGCAAAATCACATGCTATAAAGGATCAAGTAGCACCTGAATCAAACAACACATAAGCATTTATATCACTGATCGGGATACCTGCAACTACATCCCCTGATGCAACTGTATCTTGGACCGTCATGTTAAAGGTGTGGGCCATCAGCCTACTCGTCTGAGTTGGACCACTAATAGCTAACTTACCACTATTAGTGCCCTTATTCTCGTCTGTCCCCTTCTTCGGGCAGTTCTTCGCAATGTGATCAGTTGATCCACACACGAAGCATCCATGATTCTTCTTCAGACATGGATAGTTTGGCGAAAAATTCCCCTCCTGTCCACAGTTGTAGCATATTGACTTTCCCTTGAGACAGACTCCTAAATGAGTCTTCCCATAGTTCTTACATGCCTCAATCCTCTTCTTAGTATCTCCTTGCTATACTCCGGTATTCCCAGAGTTAAAACCCTTACTCTTCTTGTAAGACCCCGAAATTTTTTAAATAAAAAGGAATTTCCATTATTTATTATTTTGAAATAGTAAGGGTGGATTTGATTAATGTGGATAGTTATGGGTAAAATACGCAAATATTTCGAATAAGCAAGTGGTTATAAAATATTCATTTGGTCGTGGAATATTCGATCTTTGTCGGGAATATTCGCATTTACCAATAGCCTTCTTTTGTGGGTCCCATAACTTAAAAAGCGATTGGATGAAGAAAACGACAAATATAAGTTGTTTATAAATAATGGCGTAGTTATTCACAGATTATCTTTGCTTGGAATACCCGTGGTTAAAACACACTAATACGCGTTGTTGAACAAGAGACACTGCATTATTGCACCAATTATTGATTCTTACGTAAAAAGGCACTACTCAATCATTGTTACACAGAATTACTATTCAAGTATTTTATTTTATTGATTCAATAATTCTTTGCATTGATATTTTATATTACTTGTTGTTTCAATAAATTGTCATTACACAAAGATTTTCCATTATCGAAGCAATAATTCATATTATCTGAATAATATTATTAGATAACATTATTGGCAATGTCTAGAAAGTTCTGCTCTAAGGAGAGGTTTGGTCATCTAATTGCTGGCCAAAGATGGAGAAATTCTTATTGAAAGCCCTCTTTCCAGAACTACACAGGTTGCACAAGATCTTGTGATTCTGTAATATTATTTGTGAATAATTAATTATTGATTTATATGATGAGAAAAATATTGATTTTATGTGGATATAGATGGAGAAAATTTTAATGTGACAATTGTTGAAAATTAATATTTTATTTTTTTCTCGATAAAATAATTCATTTAAATATATTATTTTAATAATATATTAATGGTGATATTTTTACAATGAATATGGGATATATGAATAAATGAGGAGAAAGAGTATTTTTGTTGGATTAAATGTTTAACACATGTTTTGTGTGTTGGTGGACCCATTTCTTGGCCGAAAAATTGATTATAGATCAGAAAATCGATTGCTTGTGGATTTCGGTCAATTTCTGCTGGAATTTGAAAAACTTTCTTCGCAAAGTTGTAGAGAATTGAATTTCCTATAAAACTCGTGAGATTCAATTTTCTGATAAAAGGGCTATTTATTATGAATTATTGAAGTTTTGAGTTACAAATAATTGATTTTGGGAGTTTTAATTAATTATTTTGAGAAAAAACGTTTTTGGTGAGTTTGTGAACCTCATTTAACATGTGCTATGGCTGAAATCAGATTTC
This sequence comes from Panax quinquefolius, assembly GCA_020205615.1. NCBI lineage: Eukaryota > Viridiplantae > Streptophyta > Magnoliopsida > Apiales > Araliaceae > Panax > Panax quinquefolius. The sequence continues at coordinate 94,112,910 of CM035154.1, forward strand.
AAAGGTGGGCTAAGGAATTTTGTTTATAAATAATATTATTATATTCAATTTTCTCGCTTTGGTGTTCTAAGTAATTTTCTATAAATAGGTGCTTAGGTTAGAATTGAAAATCACACCGAAAACCAAGTTTTCTCTCTATATTATCGAGCGTATTCTTGTGAGTATTTTGAGTATACTTTGAGTATTGCTATACTGGTGCGAGTTCAAGTCATAGCTTTATATCCTGTTTTCAACTAAAGTCTTGCCTTTTCGAGGTAAGGGATGTTATTTTCTTCTCAAATGGTATTATTTCTTCAATATCATTATCTTTGAAATATTGGTTGGAACTTTTATCAAATTTGGAACTTTTTCATGCTCGGGTTACTATTCATGAGTTACTATTCACGAAGTTACTATTCATGAGTTACTATTCACGAGTTACTATTCACGAGTACTATTCATGAAGCGTGAAGATGTTTTTTGTGAAATTTCTATCTTTTGGTGTCTTGAGTTACTATTCATGTATACGGCACTATTCACGATATCTGATCTTATTCACGAATACGGCACTATTCATTCAAAATGAAATTTCTTCTTTTTGTCCAAAATATCTATTCTGGATACTATCTTTGATTGTATCCATGTTTTGATCATTCTTGAATTTTACTTCAGTATGATTATTTATGAAGTATTTTTGAACTCGGATTGTTTAAAGTACGAATCCATAATACTTGTTCTTTTGTTTCACTGGATTTGTTTTCTTTAAAATATTTTTCAACATCCTCAGTCCTAAATGATGATGTTACTGAATATCTTTGGCCTTTAGTGCAAAGATGAACAGGTGTTGAGATGAACATGACCGATTGATGAATATCTTTGGCCTGTAGTGCAAAGATGAATATTTGATTTGAGATGAATATTGATTGATGTTACAGGATAAAATATTGACGATGGATTTATTAAATTCATAGATTATAGTAGATTTCATTCTCTACGTAACTCTTCTATGAATTATTATTTCATGTAAATATTGATCCGAAACTTGTTGTTTATCAGTATTCTATCGATTTTTCCTGTTGGAGACTAACGATAATTTGTTGTATATTATCTTAATAATAATATTCTTTCTTTGGGCTAGTTGAGCTCACCCTTTTCCTTTTGTTCCATTTTTCTCTCGGAGGCGAGAATGTAGCGAGTACTAGTCTGGGGTATGGAATGAAGGTTCTAGAGAGAGTTGTTTAGTAGTCCTCACCATTTTTGTAAAATAATGTATCAATAATTATGATGGGGATTTATTTGCGTGTGGATATTGTCTAGATGGCAATATCTGTATTTAAATTCATAGTTTATATGTTGTAATAATAAAGTTGTAGTCATTTCTGTACCATGAATTTGGCGACTCAGAATGGGTTGGATGGAATGGACCTATTTTGGGGGCGTCACACTTCTGATTATTACAACTCCCGCTGGCTCCCTCGGTATTCATTCCCCCTTCTACTTTATTCTTATTATTCGTCTCCTTGTGGTATTGGCTTAGAGCCTCGTTACCACCCTCGGCAATTATTGCCTTCTCCAGAATGTTTCCAAAGGAATTACTTTGAAACACTGATATCCGGCTATAAAGCCATGGTTTCAAGCCCTGCTCGAATCTCCTTTCCTTTCTTACCTCCGTATCCACCTGATGTGGAGAAAACCTCGCCAGTTCATTGAACTTGGCATCATATTGGGGAACAGTCATTTCCCCTTGTTTCAACTCTAGAAACCTCATCTCTATCCTCCCCTGCATACTTGTGGGAAAGTAGTTCGGGAGAAAATCTCCTTGAACGCTGTCCACGTTATTTTTTCTACTACAACCGTAGCCTGGTTTGTCTCCCACCAGAAGTTGGCCTCTCCCTTCATCATATAGGTAGAAAAAGAAACCTTTTTCCCCTCTTCGACATTTACAATAACAAATGCCTTCTCAATTTATTTCACCCAAGTTTGGGCTTCTATAGGGTCCGTAGTTCCTTTGAACTCCGAGGGACCTACACTCTTAAAATCCTTAAACATAGTAGCACGTAATACCGCAGGATTTACGGGTATATTCGCCCCGGTTCTATTAAAAGCAGCCGTTAATAAATTAACGAACTCCTGCATCGGGTTAATTGGTCCCCCTTCTAGTTGATTCATGTTCAGTTCTTGATTTCGTTGTCTTCTTCTTGGAGGCTTATTTCTATTAAAATAAGTAACACTTCATTATTACTTTCTTCTTGTTAGTTAGTTATTATTCATTTATTTAAACAATAACTCAAACTCATTGCACAACATGTTCCATAAAAGGCTTATATTGATTTGCTTCTTCCTTGTAGTATAAAACTGCATCATTCGTCATTACACAGCCTTAGCTGATTACATTACTTTACCCCCATTACTTTCCAAAAATTGGGATTTACAAAAGACTACCCTTTGATATACAAAAGAGGGTTTTACATCACTACTTAGATACAACATATTTACATATCTAACTCTACTCTAGTTACTAACTAGGTTACATTTGCCTTATGGCATTCTCATAATCTGCATTGGCAAGACCAGCTATCACATCTCGGCTGATAGTATGCCGTGTCTGCCCTGGCTCCACAGGATACTCAGCCACTTACCGCTGGAAGTCCCCGTAAGAACTCCTATGTATATAGGACATCCTACTAACCTTCTGCTTCTTGGTCTTTAGCTCCTTCCTAAGCTCAAAGACCTCGTGTTTTAGCTCATGGACCTTATCATTTGCCAAAACCTTCTCGTCATGCTCTTCCTCCCACAACGTTTCCATGTCTTTCTTGTTTGCCAAGATATCATGGATCTCCTCCTTCAATTCTTTCACCTCCTTCCCATACTGGATATTTCTATCCAATACTATCATGAACAACGCCTTCATTGACTCCCCCGGAGTCATTTCTTCTACAGGTGCTACCATATTAAACGACACCACCTCCACCTCTTCTTCTGACATGCCATCAAATAATGACATGAAGTCTAAGTTTTCTAAGTCTTCTGACTCAACCGTCACCACCTCTGGCAATTTAGCTATAGGTGTCGCTAAGATCTGTACTTGGTTTATAGACCCCTCACTAACCACATGTATATCCCTATACATCATGTTATCACATGACATCTACAACAAAAAAATTTATTTTGATTAGTAAACATCATTAGAATAATAAAAACACATATGACATATAAGGAATTTTTAGGGTTAACTTCATCTTTTACTTATTTAACTCTTCTTAAGGTTATGGCTTAAGGTTCTTTTTCACCCCATAAGTTTTATAACCTACAACTTCGATACCAACCCGTGAGACCCCCAAATTCGGGTATCTTCCAACCCGACAGATGGTGCTACACTGTGCTACAATTCACACATACATTCAATTGAAATAACTCAAAAGAGTGAATATGTCTTCTATATATTCCAAAACAATATTACCTTTCCCAAGTTCTTTTTAACCATTACATATGTTCTTTGTTATAATATCAAATAATTACAACATTCATACTATACTATTACAAAGACATATTATTGGTTTTCCTTAGCCTTCCCTTTATCTTTACTGGATCCTGCAGTTCGTTCAGTCTTTGTTGCATTCATATAGTTCAAGCAAAAATGAGCACAACTAGCTCAGCAAGTATGACAATTTCATTAAACAGTATGCTTGAATCATACGAATCGTATATCTTCTATTACTGAATCAATAGTTATGAAGTACTATCGATAATTCAAAATAGCATTTCTCGTTTCTTTAAAAACGTTTAACAATGTACAACATTAGTTAAACATCAATTTTGGTCCAAGACCTTGAGCATTTTGTTCTTTCTTTAAAAAGGACAACCTGACACCAAGACCGTAAGTCCGGTATATCTTACGAGCACGTCTAGGTGATCAGCCTATAGTACTCTATGTTGTACAACACTACTTCTTTTAATATATTTATGTCTAAGTTTTGGAAACCTCATGTGCCTGTCGATTGACGAAAAAACGTTTGTTTATTCATACTAAGTTTTTCTTTGTAATCCATACCAAAATAGTTTGGTAAAAGATAACAACATTTATAAAATTTTGATATATTATAAGGAAATCCACAAAATATACTAAGTCTAGCCGAAGGAATTGGCTTTGACTTCATTACACATCAATTCATGCGTAAGATACATGAATCATAAAGCTTGTCCAGAATGAACATAGACAAGTGTTAGAAAACTTGCCTTCAGCGTCTTCTACAAATAATATACTTTCCTTTTGATTCTTTAAGGATTCTATAATACATAATCACATAACATACCACATTAGGTCATAAACAATCATGTATGATCACTAATGTATCTTACCCTTCTTCTCAATCTAATCATTCTTTAGATTGTTTAACATTAGTGACGATTTATCATTTTAATTTACATTTACGTTCAAGTAGTCGTTCGTCAATCTTTAGTTTTGATTCTTAAGAATATTATCATCCGTAAGGACATTACTTTAAGTTTATTAAGGTTATAATTCACCATTAATCAACTGACATTTATTTTACATTCATAAGCATTCTTTACTATGTCTTCCCTAGTGCTGGCGCTACGGCGCCAGCTTCCTATATAAACCTCGCGCTGTGGTGCGACTTCATAATACGTGAGACCCGGCCTTGACGATGCGGCACCACATACTTATACCATAGTTGTGCTGCGATGCCACTTCACAGTGGCTAAGGGTAAGGCCTGGCGCTGCGGCGTCGACTTTATACCCTTGGGCTCCGCTGCAGCGCCGGCCCTGAACCTCAGATAAATTTCACAGTTCTTCTTCTCTAAATTTTCCAAGCTCATAACTTATTCATTCTAAGTCGAAATTGGCTCGTTCAAAAGCCGTTAGCTCACATATCATGTGTTTTACCATTTCATTATAAAATCTTACCTTTTTGACTCAGTTAACATGGAATTCACTGATTAATTTCTTTATTACAAATTAGTTAAACGTTCGTGAACGTTCATAGCTCGTTTCTTTGTTCTAAGTCAAAATTTGACCATTTTCGAGTTCACAACTCCAAAATGCAAACTTAGACTATTCTCCATCGAAAACCAACGTTTCCGAATTTAATGGTGACTTTTGAGTTTCATTCCGAGAATTTAACGATTTCGACGATTATCGTTTAATCTCGTAAATTTCGCCATAACTTCGTTACTTGAGATTTCTACACCATTGCAAATGGATTTCTTCCATTAACACAACATAGATCATCTAAACCTACAAATGATGCTTTTAAACTTGACCATCAACAATAAAATGACAATTCTTCAATGTTCTTCATTAGTTCATAACTTTTATGATTATGATTCACCTATAACATGGTTTATTAATGTTTAAGTCCTCTAATAACCATCCTTATCACTCCTTATCATACATGCTCCACTAATATTCACTTCTCTATCAAACTAGAATTGAAGAGATGAAGAATAATGGTTAAAGGTTTATTAACTTTGAAGTTCAAGCTTGGTTTTTCTTCATTCTTCTTGAATTATCAAACCACTTCTCACTTTTCTCTCAATAATATAAGCTAAGATGTTGGTGTAATTTGAACAAGGCAACAAATGAACTAACAAGTCTTTTATTTATAGAATTACCAAGGTTAGGGTACAATGGTCTTTTAGGCCATCCCACCTCCTTACTTCCACCTCCTTACTATTCCTAACTTAGCCACCAAGTAAATCACTTTACTTGGTCACCAAGTTGGCCAGCCATGACTCACTCGTGGGGCCCACATAGGTTGCCCCATTGGTTTTTCTTACCCGGTTCCCCATTGTTTCGATCCACGGGTCCGGTTCTTGATTGAAGCTTATGTTAATTAACTTTGGGCCTAACATTGGGCTTGTATTATTAATGTTTGGGCCTTAGAAAGTTTGCACTTCGGCTTGCCCAATTCCTACATAAATCCTACAAGTCCATTACATTTAGCTTAAATCTTTGAACGTATAGTTCATGTATTCTTCTTGTATACTAATTCATATAATCATTCATCGTATACGACATACTATTTTTCATACATACTCGTATAATACTTTGTATCATACTTGTATTCATTACCTCGTATAATACTTGCTTATCATACGATCATTATTTATTCAATCTTTACTTACTTAACATTCTCGAACTTAGTACGCATGCTAAAAACTGCGTTTGTCATAACTGAATTATTATTACATAATCCATCCTTCCTTATTATTCTATCGTTACGTATTTCTCAAAAGTTCAAAAATAATTCCCGAGCAACTATTGATGAATAGTGTTTTTCAGAGAATTTATTGGAAAACTTTTATTTTTGTCTTGGAAATTCAAACACTTTAATTCCTTCATGTAGCCAAAATACTACGATATTACGACACTTTTAGGTTATAGAACAACCATCATCTTGTTTACTCATTATAATAACATATATTATAATTTTATTCATTATTAAATCAAATAAAATTAGTTTACAAATAATTCAATTTTCTCGGTCGTTATAGTGACCCCACATTCGGCAGAGTATTTAGAGCAGAGTCTGCATCTGGTGACATATGAGAGAGATCAAGTTAGGGCCTTGATGTTGACAGCTCTTACTGGGAGAGATGTCACTCTATTGGAGAGAGACGATGCCTTAGCTCGTAGATATACCGCTATTGCCGAGCGGGACGAGGCTAGATCATCTAGAGATGCAGTTGTGACTGAGCAGGATGGCGCTATATCTACCTGAGATGCCGCTATCAAAGATAGTACTACCTTGAGGTCTCACACTACTGATATGATTGTAAAGATGAGCACCTATATTGATGAGCATAGTGTCACCTTTCATTTGGATGTAGATCTCTTGGCTGTCGTTAATACCCTTGGGTAGGAGCTCTCAGAGTTACCCCCTTCTTCTAAGAGGGATGCTATGTTGGATTTGATAGCGCGTATATATAATGGATTGTAGACGGGCTTATATTTTTCTACACATACTAGCTTAGCCATTTTTGTCATATACAGTACACATTGCATATATCAAATAGCATTGTATATGGTAGGGAAATATAGTTTTATTCACTTCCCTTTTAGTTATGCCTTGTTACTTTCTTGATATTTGCCTATTTCTTCAGGGCTTATGATCTTGATGTACTCTAAACTCCCCCTTGATGGACGGACATTGAGATGTCTCAGGATCTTTCAGAATGGATTGTTAATCTGTATGTATTCCCTACCCTTTGGTGTCTTAGGATTGGTTTATGTATGTGGTTATGGAGAGGAGTGTGGCTTTCCTCTCTGAGGTTGATCGCACCATAGATAGTCACCAATAGTCCTTTGTATTGGGGAGCCCAGGTAGTTCTATCTCTTATGGATTGGTGTTTCTCTTTAAGGATTCAAACGCAACTTAGATGGTCACCAATTCTCCTATTTGTGTGGGGAGACCAGGTAATTCCATCGCTTTGGTCTGAGCCAATGATGTATGGTGTGAAGGATGATCCCAGTACCGTTGACAAGTTTTTGTATTTTGGTAGGGGATGAGACCAAACCATGAATGGCTGCCTACGTACTCCCATTGAAGAGGGGATATCAGGTCTGCATAGTTCGAACCTGGTGTGAAAGGTTCAAAGTTGTATGTGAAAAGGGGGTAAAGATTATTTTTTTTGGTGGTGAGACCGGACCATAAAAATGGCTGCCTACGTACTCCCGTGTATTGGGGAGATCAGGTCTGCGTAGTTCGCCCCTATTGGGACAAACTGATGTGGTGAAAGGGTGTTGTTGTTTTTTTGTAAAGGTTAGATCAGACCAATAATTGGCTGCCTACGTACTCTTGTGTATTGGGGAGATCAGGTCTGCGTAGTTTGCCCTTGTTGGGACAAACTAATGTGGTTAAAGGGTGTTATTTTTGTTTTTGTAAAGGTTAGACCGAACCAATAAATGGCTGTCTACGTACTCCCATCTATTGGGGAGATCAGGTCTACTTAGTTCGCCCCATATACAGGGCAGACTGTAGATGCAAAAAGTTTGATCCTTGGTGGGATAAACTGAAGGTGTGAAATGTTTGATCCCTGGTGGGACAAACTGAAGGTGTAAAAGGTTTTGAAAACTTAACTTGAGTGATGGATCTGATAATCCGGAACCAAGCTGCTGGTTTGAAAGGTATGTTTGTCACTGAGGGACAAACAAATTTGAAGAAGGGTTGTATGTACTGAGGGGTTTTGAAAACCTAAACTGACTAGGGATCAGGTGATCCAGGACCAGGATGCTAGTTTGCAGCTCACTTTAGACATAGTACCATTTCACGGTGTCTGAGTTAATAAGTTGTGAAAATTTATCGCCATCCATTTCCTATAATCTGAGGGCTCCTCCTGTCAATACCTCCTTGATAACAAGCGGGCCTTCTGAATTTGGGGTGAATTTTCCTTTGGATTGATCTTGGTTGTTAAGAATTTTCTTTAGGACCAAGTCATGCTCTTTGAATTTCCATAGTTGGACTTTTTTGTTGTAGGATTTGGCGATCCTCTGTTGATATAACTGACCATGGAAGATGGCAGCGGCTCACCTTTCGTCTATTAGAGACAATTGGTGGTACCTATCTTGTAACCATTGCTCTTCATCTAGCTGAGCATCTATCAACACTCTGAGGGACTCCATTTCCACTTCTATAGGGAGCACTGCTTCCATTCCATAGGTTAATAAGTAGGGGGTTGCCCCAGTGGAAGTGCGCATTGATGTTATGTAGGCTAATAGAGTCAAAGGCAACAAGTCAGGCCATCCTTTGTGATTGGCGGACATCTTTTGCATGATCTTTTTGATATTTTTATTAGTCGCTTCAACAACACCATTCATCTTTGGATGATAGATGATGTAGTTGAGATGTTTGATGTGGAATTTACTGCATAACTCCTCAATCATTTGGTTGTTGAGGTTTTTAGCATTGTCTGACATAATCACCTCTGGTTTTCCATTTCGATAAATGACATTGTTTCAGATGAAACCAATGATAACTTCTTTAGTAACTTTGGGGGAAAAGACTATTTCTACCCACTTGGTGAAGTAGTCAATCATGGTAAAGATAAACTGATGTCCATTACTGACTTTGGGCTTGATGGGCCCGATTACGTCCATTCCCCACATTGAGAAGGGCTAGGGCAAACTCATATTATGGAGCTCCCTTAGAAGGGCGTGGATAGCATTCCCATGGATTTGGCATTGGTAACATCTCCTAATGTGATCATCACAGTCAGCCTTGACAGAGAGCTAGTAATGCCCTGTTCTTAGGATTTTCTTGACAAGTAGAGGGTCGTTCATGTGTGGGCCACATACTCCACCATGGATTTCATCCATGAGCCTCTAAGCTTGGTCTTTGTCTAGACATCTAAGAAGACCTAGTCATGCATCTCTTTTATAGAATGTGTCTCCACTCAGGTAGAATTTCATAGCCATTCGATGGATCCGCTTTCTTTTAGCTGGACTCGCCTCAGCGGGTGTAGATCCATCTTGCAGATACTACTTGATATGCTGATACCAAGGGTGTTGGATGGGAGGTAGCTCATTCGATACTTCTCCAATGTAGTTCCCATAGGCTGGAGCCTTTTGCAAGGTGAATGTGATGTTTGGCACGTCTTTCTTGTCAAGTATGTTAATCAAGGAGGCCAAAGTTGCTAGTGCATCTGCAAATTCATTCCTCTTCCAAGGAATGTGGAGGAAGGGTATTTCTCCAAACTCCAAAGCCATCTGTATAACCTCCCGATGGTAAATCAGCAAATGTAGCTCTGTGGTGTGATAGATCCCAGTGGTTTTTCTGTTACCAATTCGGAATCTCCAAATACAATTAACTGTTTGATGCCCATTGATTGGGCAAGCTTCAACCCCATGATGCAGCCTTATACTCGGCTGTGTTATTGGTGCTAACAAACTGTAATTTGACGGCGACGGGATACTTCTCCCCCGTAATGGATATTAGAACAGCTCTAGCTCCAGAACCTTCCATGTTTACAGCTCCATCAAAATACATCTTCTATGGTTGGTGTATATCGTCTTGATGGTGTTTCTGAATTGTCATTACCCCTTCATTGGGGAAGTATGTTTCCAAGGGTTTAAAATCCCCTAAAGGTGCAGAGGCCAGTTGATCCACAATTCCTTGACCTTTGATGGACTTTTGAGTCATGTAAATGATGTCAAATTGTTGTAGGATCAACTGCCATTTGGACAGTCGATAATTCAGCATGGGTTTGCTGAACACGTATTTGAGAGGATCCACGCAGGATATGAGATGGGTTGTATGACCATGGAGGTAATGTTTTAACCTCATCGAAGCCCATGCTAAAGCATAACAAGTTTTCTCAATCAGAGTTTACTTGTGTTCACTGCTACTGAATCTTTTGCTGAGGTAATAGATAGCTCGTTATTGGCTTCTATCATATTTCTGTCCCAGTATGCATCCCATGGAATTGTCATTAATTGACAGGTACATGAACAGGGGAACATCATCCCTGGGAGGTACCAAAATAGGAGCTTTGACTAGCTACTCTTTGATTGCAAGGAAGGGTTTCTGATACTCATCAATCCATTTCATGGAGGAGTTCTTCCTTAGTAACTTGAAGATGGGCTGACAGGTTGCTGTGAGTTGAGATATGAATAGGATAATGAAGTTAACTCTTCCCAAAAATCCCCGTATTTCCTTCTCTGTCTGAGGTATGGGAATTTTCGTGATGGCCTAGATTTTTGTAGAATCCAACTTAATCCCTTTGTGACTGACTAGGAATCCTATCAATTTACCTTATTTAACGCCAAAGGTGTATTTGGATGGATTCAACTTCAAGTTGTACTTACGAAACTTGTTAAAGAGCTTTTTGAGATGATCTAGGTGGTCTTCCTCCTTTCGAGACTTGACAATGATGTCATCCACATAGACTTTTATCTCTTTGTGCATTAGATCATAAAAGAGAGCCATCATGGCTCGCTGATAGGTAGCTTCGGCATTGATGAGGCCGAATGACAATCGTTTATAGCAAAAGGTTTCCCAAGGAGTGATGAATGCAGTTTTCTCATGATCCTCTTTAGTAACCATGATTTGATGGTAGCCCGCAAAGCAATCAGTGAAAAAGTACATGCCATACTAAGCTGTATTATCAATGAGTATTTGGAAGAATGGCACAAGAAAGCTATCTTTGAGGCAAGATTTATTCAGATCCTTGTAATCCACGCAAACTCGCACCTTTCCTCTAGGTATAGGTACGGGGACTATGGTTGATAGCCACTCAGAGTATGTTGACACCATGATGATTCCGGCTTGAAATTGTTTCACAATTTCTCCTTTTACTTTTAAACTCCACTCAGGTTTTAATCGCCTGAGCTTCTGCCTGACTGGCTTGAATCCCTCTTTGATGGGCAGGTGGTGAATGACAATGTCAGTGGACAAACTGACCATGTCTTCATGAGACCATGCAAACACATCCTGGAATTGGGTCAATAGAGTAACCATGTCATTCCTTTGGTTTGGAGTAATGTCCGTACCAATCTAGATTTGTTTTGGGTTTTCTGAGGTTCTGAGGTTAAAAGAGGTGGTTTAATTAAGATTTGGCTTGGGTTTGTCTTCGACCCATTCTTTGATCTCCTGAGGTGTCTTATAGTCCTCTTGTATTTCCATCAAGTCTGAGTCCAACTTTACATCAAAGTTACAGTCCTTCTGGAGAATAGGCACCTCGTCAGCAAGTTTAAGCACATCTAATGTTAGAGTCCTGAAACAAAATGTTTTCACTTAATATATGAAACTATTCAATCATACAAAGTGTTAGCATGAAATGACAAAAACAACTGCTAATGATGTACAACACAAGTAAGCAATTATTGTTATCTACAGGGCAGAGGGAGTTTCTGCCCTTTTTACCCTTGTCGACAAATGAAAGGAGTGTTGCTCCCATTGCCAAGGGTGAAGTCCTGGTGGACAGCAGTGATAAAGGGGTCGTTATCATCCTCCTTTTATTAAATAATGACCATGATGTATGGACAATCATCATCCGGGACGTCTCTGTTTATACCCTCCATATGGACCAAGACACGCAGGTTTGATAACCGCCTTGTAATGTCTTGTTTACTTTTTAATTCCATTCCTCCTCCTCTGGGTCTGGAATCAAGACTTTTTTCCTTTGACCGGTATCAATTTGGGAAACAGTATAGCTACCACATGGGCAAGAACCTTTAATGAAGGCCGTACAGGCTCATCATCTATAGGTTTAGGCAATTGCCTTGAAGATGAAGGAATCGGCTTGTGCTTGTGAGGGTTCATGTGACTGAACCCAGGAGAATAGCCTAGTCCGGTTGTCCTTGTTTGACTAGGAACTCGAATTGGGTGCTTGATGCCCTGATGATCCTTGCTTAACCCTTGTCCAGGTTGAAAATGCAAGGATATCATCTCTTAACTTGCCGACATTACCTCGGCAGAAATCTTGGGTATGAGAGGTGGCGCCCCAATGGATTGATAGTCAATATTGCTCACCTCCAGGGCCTGGAAGCTGACATGATCAACTTTTGCATTGAAACTGATGAGTGGTATGTCACATTATACAGGACATTCTGGCTCAGCATTAACAATGACCAGGCTATTGTTAATGATGTATTTTAGCTGCTGATGAAGGGTGGATGGGACGGCTCCAGCCATGTGAATCCACGGTCTTCCCAAAAGTAGGTTGTATCATGTAGCTATTTTGAGCACATAAAAGGATACGCAAAATGTATGTGGACCAATACGAGTAGTTCAATCTCTTCGACAACATTTCGTCGGGATCCATCAAAAGCTTTGATAATTGTATTGCTGCTTCGGATCCTGTTGAGATTGATGTTCATTTTGTAACGACCGAGAAATTCAGATTTATTGTAAAATAATTTTATTTAATTTAATAATGAATAAAATTATATTATATGTTATTATTATGTGTTAGCAAGATGAATGTCGTTCTATAACCTAGAGATGTCGGAATGTCATAGTATTTTGACTACGTGAAGGAATTAAAGTGTTTGAATTTCCAAGACGAAAGTATAAATTTTCTAAGAAATTTTTCGAAAAACACTATTCACTGATTTTTGCTCGGGAATTATTTTTGAACTTCCGAGAAATACGTAACGATAGAATATCGAGGTGAGATGGATTATGTAATAATAATTCACGTATGGCAAACACAGTTTTTTGCCTGCGGACTAAATTTGAGAATGTTAGGAAAAGTAAAGCGTTAATGAATTACATGATGATATCGTATGATACGTATGTATTGTATGAGGCAATGAATATGAGTATGATACGAGGTATTATACGAGTATGTATGAATGATGGTATGTCATATATGATTAAGAGTATACGAGTTAGTATACGAGTATAATACGTAGATTATACGTTATAAGTCTTTAAGACAAGTGTATTGGACTTGTAGGATTTGTTAGAAATTATACAAGCCCAAGTGTAGCATTGGTTAAGTTCAATTGGAATTAATGAATAAGCCCAATGTTGGTTTAATGCAAGCCCAAAGAATAATTTATGTTAATTAAACTAAAAGCCCAATTTAAGAACCGAATCCGTGGATCGATCCAATGGATAAGGATGACCCATGTGGGCCCCATGATCACATGGGTTCTCTTGGAGGGCAAACAAAGGATGAGATGTGTGGAGACCAAGTAATGAATAGTAAGGAGGTGGTTAAGGAGGTGATTAAGGAGGTGGAGTGGCTTTATGACCAAACTACCCTAATCTTGGTTTTTCTATAAATAAGAGATGTCCTAGTTCATTATTTAGTTGTTAGATTTCCACCAATTTTATAAGTGCTTATTTGTTAGAGAGAAAAAGCTAGAAAAGCTAGAATTTGTTAGTTCAACAAGCAAGAAGAAGAACAAAGATTAACCAAGTGATCATCAAAGGTAATGATCTTAAACCATGATTCTCCCTCTCTTCAATTGTTAGAGAAATGAGTAGTGGTAGAACTTGTATGCTGGGAAGTGATGAGAATGACTAATTAAAGGACTTAAGCTTTAATAAGTCATGTTGTAAGATAAGCACAATAATGGAAGTTATGAATTCATGAAGAATATATAAGAACTTATCATATGTTTACATAATGAAATATGTTTCGTTAGGATGTTAGTATGATGGAATGAATCCATTTGAAATGGTTTAAAAATCTCAAGTAACGAAGTTATGGCGAAATTCACGAGTTTAGACGATAATCGTCAAAATCGTGAAATTCTCGGAATGGAAGTCAAATTTTGACATTGAACTCAGAAATGTTGGTTTTCGAAGGAGAATAGTCTCATTTGTCATTCTAGAGTTGCGAACTCAAAAATGACCAAATTCTGACTTAGAATGAAGAAGCGAGCGTTGAACATTCACGAACGTTTATCGTTTTCATTAAAATGAACTAAAAGGTGAATTTTGAGTTAACGGATTCGAAAACGTAAAATTCTTGCATGAACACTTAGAGTATGTGATTTGTGAACTAATGGCTTTTGAACGTGCCAATTCAGAATTAAAATGAACAATTTAGGAGTCCGGGAAATTCGTTTATGTAAGAAAATCATCGTCATAGTTTTTGCGGTGAGGGTAGGGGTCGGTGGCATGGCGCTTAGCTAACGCATAATGGATGGCCCTGAAGCGCCAACCATGCCCATGAAGCTATAGAGGTTTCAAGGCCATGGCGGCGGACATAATCAAACTACGACTCATGCAAGAAGACACAAGTCTGACCTCAGCCACGGAAGAGTGGTGCCACATCGCGGCTTAGAGAGGAGAAGTTGGCGCTGCAGCGCCAGCACTAGACAAGGCCTAGAAATGAATGTTTTTGAATATGAAAGGAAAGAGCTAATTGATTAATGGTAATTCATATCCATATTAAACCTAAAGTAACATCAATTAAGATGTTGATAACCTTAAGTTATCTACTAAAGGTTGAAGGAAGATTAATTGAACGTAAGAACAAGATAATGCGATAAACTTGAACCAATGTTAAACAATCTAAGAACCAATTAGATTGAGAACAAGGGTAAGATATATTAGGAACTATGCATACTTGTTCATGGCCTAATGTAGTATGTTGTGTGGTTATGTATTGTAGAGACCTTAAAGTTTCAAAGGAAAAGTATAGTAACCGTAGAAGACGGTAAAGGCAAGTGTTCTAACCCTTGTCTATGTTAAATCTAGACAAGCTTTTTGATTCATGTTTCTTATCCATGAATTGATGTCTGATGAAGTCAAAGCCAATTCCTTCGGCTAGACATAAGATGTTTCTTTGGACTTATTATAATATATTGAACTATTGTCAAGTTTTGCCAAACTATGTTGGTATGGTTTTCAAATGAAGACTGAGTATGCTAAACAAATATTTTGTCGTCAAACGACAGGCACGTGAGGTTGCCACAACTTAAACGTATATACGTTTAAAGAAAGTAGTGTTGTACAACATAGAGTACTATAGGCTGATCACCTAGACGTGCTCGTAAGTAATGTCGGACTTACGGACTTAGTGTCGGGTTGTCCTTTTCAAAGAAAGTATGAAATTCTCAAGGTCTTGGACTGGAATTAATGTTTTACTAAATGTTGTTCATTGTAAAATGTTTTAAGAAAAGAGAAGTGTTATTTTGAATTATCGATAGTACTTCATAACTAGTGTTCAGTTATTTAAGATATACTATTTGTATGTTTCAAGCATATTGTCTAAATGGAATTTTCATACTTGCTGAGCTAGTTATGCTCACCCTTGCTTGAACCATATGAATGCAGCTAAGACCGAACGGACCGAAGGATCCGGAAAAGATAAAGGGAAGGTTAGGTAAACCTATAGATTACTTTTGTAATAGTATAGGTTGAATGTTGACATTATTTGATATTATGACAAGAATGAATGTAATGGTTGTTAAGAACTTGGGAAATGGTAATATTGTTTGGAATATATAAGACATATTCGTTCTTTTGAGCATTTCAATTGAATGTATGTGTGAACTGTAGCACCGTGTAGCACCATATGTCGGGTTAGAAGATACCCGAATTTGGGGGCGTCACAGGTTGGTATCAAAGCATTAGGTTATAAAACTTAAGGGGGGAATTGAAACCTTAAGGCATAACCTTAAGAGAAGTCAAAGAAGTAAAAGATGAAATTAAGCCTAAAAAATGCATTATATATGATATGTGTTTTTATTATTCTACTAATGTGTACTAATCAAAATAAAATGTTTTGTTGTAGATGTCAGGAGAAAATGAAATGTATAGGGATATACATGTAGTGAGTGAGGAGTCGGTGAATCAAATAGAGATCCTACCGAACCCTATAGCAGAAGAGCCTAAAGTGGTGATTATTAAGTCTGGAGACTCGGAGAACTTAGACCTCATGTCTGTGTTCGATGGCATGTCTGAGGAAGAGGTGGAGGTAGTATCCTTTGACCCAGTAGCACCTGAGGAAGAGATGACTCCAGGGGAGTCAATGAGATCACTATTCATAACAGTATTCGACAGAAATATCCAGTATTGTAAGGAGATTAAAGAGCTGAAGGAGGAGCTTCATGCTGTCTTCGAAGATAAGACGACTATGGAGTTGATGTGGGAAGAGGAGCATAATAAATGAGTTTTCACGAAGGACAAGGTCCACGAGTTGAAACATGAGGTCTTTAAGCTCTGGCAGGAGCTAAAAACCAAGAAACAGAAGATTGGGAGGATGTCCTATATACATAGGAGTTCTCATGCAGATTTTCAGTAGCAAGTAGCTGGGTATCCGATAGAAGCAAGGCAGACTCGGTATACTATTAGCCTTGATGTTATTGTCGGTCTTGCCAATGCGGATTTTGAGAATGCCATATAGCATATGTAACCTAGTACTAGCTAAAGTATAGTTAGATATGTACAATTGATGTATCTAGTAGTGACGTAAAACCCTCTTTTGTATATCAAAGGGTAGTCTTTTGTAAATCTCAAATTTTAGAAAGCAATTGCGGGATAGTAATGTAATTAGCTTAGGCTGTGTAAATGTGAATGATGTAGTATTATAATACAAGAAGTAAATCAATATAAGCCTTTTTATGGAACATATTGTGTAATGAGTTGAAGTTATTGTTTAATCATGAATAATAACTAACTAATAAGAAGAATGTAATAATGATGTGTTTATCTTAATAGCAAAATGCCGCCAAGAAGGAGACAACAAAATCAAGATACTAATGTTAACCAACTGGATGGAGGTCCGGTTAACCCAATGCAAGAGTTCGTTAACTTGTTAACGACCGCTTTTAATAGAAATGGGGCTAATATCCTTGTAAATCTTGCAGTAGTACGAGCTACTACTTTTAAGAATTTTAAGAGTGTCAGTCCGCCGGAGTTCAAAGGAACTATGAACCCCATAGAAGCCCAAACGTGGGTGAAAGAGATAGAGAAGGCATTTGTCATTGTAAATGTCGACGAGGGCCAAAAGGTTTCTTTTGCCACCTACACGATGAAGGGAGAGGCCAACTTTTGGTGGGAGGTAAACCAGGCTAAGGCTGGTATAGAGAACCTTACGTGGGTGCGGTTCAAGGATATTTTCTTCGAGAACTACATTCCCACAATTATGCAGGGGAGGATGGAAATGTGGTTTCTAGAATTGAAACAAGGGGAGATGATGGTTCCCCAATACGCTGACAAGTTCAATGAACTGGCAAGGTTTGCTCCACATCCGGTGGACACTGAGGTGAGAAAGGCTAGAAGGTTTGAGCAGGGTTTTCAACCCTGGCTCTATAGCCGAATATTTGTGTTCCAAAGTACTTATTTTGGGACCATACTAGAGAAGGCAATAATTACCGCAGGTGGGAATGAGGCTCTAAGCCAGTACCACAAGGAGAAGAAGAACAAGAATAAGGTGGATGGGGGAGTGAAGATTGAAGGAGCCAGCGGGAGGGGCGAATGTCAGAAGAGGAAGGGGTTTAACTCTGGGAATATCGGAGTGAATCAAGGGGATCCTAAGAGGAGGATGGAGGCATGCAAGACCTATGGGAAGACTCATTTAGGAGTCTGTCTCAAGGGGAAAGCCGTATGTTACAATTGTGGACAAGAGGGGCACATTTCGCCTATATGTTCAAGTCCGAAGAAAAATCATGGATTCCTTCTATGTGGGTCAACCAAGTTCAAGAAAAGAATCGCATGGAAGGGATTTGTATGAATAAGGGCGCTAATAGTAGTAAGTTAGCTATTGGTGGTCCAGCGCAGCCGGGTAGGCCGATGGTCCGCACCTTTAACATGACGGTGCAAGATGTAGTTACATCCGGGGTTGTAGTTGCAGGTATTATCCCGATCAACGATATAAATGCTTACGTGTTGTTTGATTCGGGTGCTACTTGTTCATTTATCGCATGTGATTTTACTAGATGATTAGGATTACTTCCCAAAAAGTTGCATGTACCTTTAAATATTAAGGTAGCAAACGAAGAAATAATTCATGTTGAAGATATTCATAGGAGTTATTGCGTAGACATACAAGGTTATAAATTATTGGTAGATTTGATACCGATAAAGTTGGGAGAATTCGATGTAATTCTTAGAATGGATTGGTTGTTTAACCATGGGGCAATTATAGATTGTCAGAAGAAATGTGTAAATATTAGAACGTTGAGACAACCTTAGGTAGTAATTTACGGTGATAGATCGCCGGGGCGTTCGTGTTGTCTTACTACGACACAAACTAGGAAATTATTAAGGAAGGGATGTGTAGGTTATTTGTGCCATGTTGTTGATACCTAGAGAGTGGGAGCAACCATGGAACAAATACCTATAGTTAAAGAATTTATGGATGTATTTCCATGTGAATTGTTGGGTCTTCCACCGGATAGGGAGACCGAGTTTGTAATAGACATTGTGCCAAGAGCAGTACCAGTTTTCAGGGCACCGTATTGTATGGTGCCAGTGGAGATGAAGGAGCTAATGGTTCAGTTACAAGAACTGTTGGACAGAAAGTACATTCAACCGAGTGTTTCACTGTGGGGAGCACCGGTACTATTTGTAAAGAAGAAAGACGGATCGTTAAGACTTTGTATCGACTATCGACAGTTGAACGAGTTAACAATAAAGAATAAATACCCATTGCCTGGGATCGATGATCTCTTTGATCAGTTGAAAGGGGCAAAGTATTTTTCTAAAATAGATTTGAGGACAGGGTATCATCATTTAAAGATTAGGAAGGAAGATGTACTGAAGACGGCATTCAGGACTCGTTATGGTCATTACGAGTTTCTGGTGATGTTATTTGGGTTGACTAATGCGCCAGTTGCATTTATGGATATGATGAACAAAGTGTTCAAACAATATTTAGATAACTTTGTTGTGGTGTTTATCAATGATATTCTAGTCTATTCTAAGACGCCAGAAGATCATGCTGAACACTTAAGAATAGTGTTAGAGACACTGAGGAAGGAGAAGTTATATGTGAAGTTCACTAAGTTTGAATTTTGGCTAGAAAGAGTACAATTCTTAGGTCATGTCATTGACCATTATTGGATTTCAGTAGATCCAGCGAAGGTGAAAGCCGTGATGAATTGGGAACAACTGAAAATACCGACTGAGGTGCAGAGTTTCCTAGGGTTAGCGGGATACTATCGGAGAT
The DNA here is from genome assembly GCA_020205615.1 of Panax quinquefolius. Classification (NCBI taxonomy): domain Eukaryota; kingdom Viridiplantae; phylum Streptophyta; class Magnoliopsida; order Apiales; family Araliaceae; genus Panax; species Panax quinquefolius. Next base: position 94,132,482 of record CM035154.1, read on the forward strand.
TCATCCCATATTTTTTGAAGATAGCTACTCCGTTGACTAATTTGACAAGGAAGACGGTGAAATACGTGTGGACTAAGAAATGCACAGACAGCTTTCAAGAACTGAAGAAGAGGTTAAGTGAAGCACCTGTTTTGTCATTACCTGATGACATAGGAAATTTCGTAGTTTATAGCAATGCTTCGCATAGAGGACTTGGTTGCGTGCTCATGCAGCATTGCAAGGTCATTGCGTATGCATCACGGTAGTTGAAGGATTATGAGAAAGTTTACCCTACTCATGATCTAGAACTGGCCGCGGTAGTATTTTCCTTAAAGATATGGAGACATTATCTTTACGGAGAGAAATGTGAGATATACACAGACCATAAAAAGTCTAAAATATATCTTCAAACAGAAAGAGTTAAATATGAGACAAAGGAGATGGCTGGAGTTGATAAAGGATTATGACTGTGAAATCCTGTATCACCCTGGAAAAGCCAATGTAGTTTTTGATGCTTTAAGTAGGAAGGGTTGGGAAAAGTTGTCTATGTTAACGACTCAAACTGAGTTAATAACAAAGATGTCTAGGATGGAGATAGAGGTGAAGTTGCCGAGTGAGTCGGGATAGAGACTATTTACGACGGCGATTCAATCTACTATTATAGAGAGAGTCAAGGAGGTACAGCTCAAAAATGATGAGTGTGTCCAGATGAAGAAGTGGTTAGCACATGAAAAATATTTAAAGTGTAGTCTTGATAACAAGGGGTTATTGAGATTTAAAGGAAGAATTTGGGTTCCAAATGAGACGGAATTAAAGAGCAAGTGTTATAAGAAGCTCATAGTTCGAGGTACTCGATTCATCCTGATAATACTAAGATGTATCAAGACCTTCGACAGAGTTTTTGGTGGTCAAACATGAAGAGAGAGATAGCCGAGTATGTGAGTAGGTGCTTGACTTGTCAAATAGTTAAGGCCGAACATCAATGACTAAGTGGCTTGTTACAGTCATTGGAGATTCTGGAGTGGAAGGGGGTGAAAGTAGTATGCACACAAGCCAATCATGTTTGATGATAAAGCATATACTTTGTAACAATCTTATTCATTTATTAATAAAAAGTATTAATTTATTAAAGGCTTTTAATTATCTACATGATGTTGTTTTATAATATGTGATAAACCCATAGTTTTAAGCAATGCTTTTAGAATAATGATGATGATCATTCTAATGAGATCTAAATTCTTAGAAAGCTTAAAACTAAAATAGTTCCCAATCGTTGGATTACTAAATTGGGGATTAGTGAATCCGGATAGATTGGTACATACGTTGCTTGCTCATTGGGTGAGGATGATTGATCTCATGATCATTTGTGTGGAAACACTAAAGCAAGTATGTAGGTGCTTATTAGAGAATAAGTTCAATTTGAACATTGGCTCGCTAAGGAATACCTAATGGAGTTTTATTTGCTGTCAATAGGAATTCTGTAGTGATAGTAGTCTGAAGTAATCCTTGGACTTGAGATCATCATAGTATCTTATGTATGATGAGTTATACTTTGACTTATTCCTTAAAACCCTTAGGGTATATCAAAGGGTATGCTTGGGTATAATAAGTTATACATGGAGATAATGTATGATCAATAAAGAATCTACCACTTCTAATAAAAGAAGAGAAATGTCCTATGTGATTCGATAAATGATAACCCAGTAGTCCTTGGCCAAGGCAGAATGAAATTAGAAAGGAGTTTTTAATTTGCATTATTTGGAGTTGTGCATTTAAGGATCGAAATACATATAATTAAATAAAATAAGACTTGACGATAATTCCATGTCTTATATTTAATTGAGACATTGTATGGTGGAAGGATTGAATTATACTGTAAACTATTTACTCAAAGGTTCTTTAATGATTAATGTTGAAATCTATATTATCTGGAAAGTCGTTGATCGCTGGGAGGCTTATCCCTATTGTAGAATAAATATTATTTATTTAAATAAATTAATTGTTTAATTTATTTATTTAAATAAGATTAGAATTATTCTAATTGATTTATTCACAACCGGTTTAATATGGAGAACCTAAAGGGTCACACCATAAAAAGGAAGAATAATTATTTAAGAAGTTAATGGCATAATCGTAATAATATAGTTAAGTATATTTAATTTAATCTATGGTGATAGAATAAATTAAATAGCTTAATATTTATTATTTAATATTTTAGAAATATTAAATATAAATTAATAAGAGGAGTCTTATTAATATTATTACAATTATTATTATTTTAATTTCTAAAAGAGTTTAGGAATTAATTTAATATAAGTACTCTCATTTATTCCTAATAGGATTAGGAGGAAAATTAGTTAAAGGAGTTTAATTAATTATACCTAATAAGATTAGGGAGCTTAATTAATTAAAAAATTTAATTAATTAAATAAAACCCAATTCCTTAATTGTTAAGGTGGGTTGCCCACATCTATAAATAAGAGGAGTCTTATTATGGGTGAGGAGTGGTTGATTTTGACAACTACGTAATAATTCCAATTTGTTGGAGAGTACGCCTTTTACATAGAGATAGAAAACTAGGGTTGAGCCAATACCCTTCTTCTTGAATTTTCTTCTTCCTTGGTGGATCACATCTAGAGGCCAAACATTTGGGTGGCTAACGTTGATCAAAGGAAGGAACCAAACCCGGTGGATTCAAGATTGAGCGAAAAGGATTTGGAGGTGAACTTGTACACGAGGAAGCTCGATCTTCAAGGGTATGATTTATTCTTTATCTTTTCGTTTAATTAATAATTATGCATAAAGGGTGATCCGGGTATATGGTTTGTAAATTTTAAACTCGATTTTACACGCTTAAGCTTAATTTTTGCAATTTGATTGCGTTCTAGAATATAACAAACCTAACAGTGGCATCAGAGCCAAACCTTTATGCGAATTATTAATTGTTTTAATTTGATATGTATATTGATATGTGTTTAGAACAATTTAATTGGGCATATTATTGTTATATAAAATTCGTGAATCAAAAAAAAAAAAAAAAAAAAAAAAAAACCGAGCAAGCGTGGCCCATAAAAAAAATGTTCCTGGCTTCCCTTTTAACCAATTGATTCAAGGGATTACAACATGTGCACGGTTTTAAAATTAAAAAAAAAAGGAAGCAGGAGCTTATTTTTTTTTAAAAGGCAGCGCACGGTTTTTGAAAAAGGAAAGGTACGGTTTTATAATATATATATATATATATATATATATAAGCGTAATATATATTATATATATAATATATATATTTTAATAATTTTATTATTAAAATAAAAGGTTATTTTAATTTTAAAATAAAAAGTTTATTTTAATCTTAAAATAAAAGGATTTATTTTAATTTTAAAATTAAATTTCATGCTAACTAATTAGAGTTGGAATTGGATTCCATGATAACTAATTGGAGTTGAAATTGAATTCTATTTTTCCTTAAATAAAGGAGTTTATTTAGATATGAAATAAGATTTCATATTATTCAAAATAAAAGAGTTTATTTGTGAATAGGAAAAGAGAATCCTAATTTCCTTAAATTAAGGAGTTTATTTAAATATGAAATAAGATTTCATATTATTCAAAATAAAGGAGTTTATTTGTGAATAGGAAAGAATATCCGTGTTTCCTTTAATAAAAGATTTTTTTTTTTTTACATGGAATTGGATTCCATAATTAATTAAAATAAAAGAGTTTATTTTAATTAAAATTTTTATTTTATATATATATGGAATTGGATTCCATAATTAATTAAAATAAAGGAGTTTATTTTGATTAAAGATTTTGATTAAAATAATATAGTTTATTTTATTCAAAATTGGATAAATTAAAATAAAATAGTTTTATTTTGATTTAAATTTGGATTAAAATAAAGAAGTTTATTTTGATTCAAAAATTAGATTTTATACTAACTAAATTTGCCCATTAAATGATATCAATATATATATTAAATGTTTATTATTCATAGGATGAATGTTATTTATTGATGCATATGATGATGTGTGTATGATAATAAATGGGATTGATTATGGACTATTGACCAATGTGATTGGATTTTATTTTAGTTGGATGCATGAATGTATGGATTTTATTAAATGGGGTTCTGCATGACCTCGTCTTCTCTAATTTTTCTAATGTAAATTCTATCTCCTCCTATGTACTTCCCTCGATCACGATCAAGGTTTCTATTTATTTTAAAATAGTTTTGTAATAGGAATATTTAGAATTAATTTTGAAGAATTAGAGATCAAGGGACAAGAAGCTTGAAGACCCGTTTGTAATAGAGCTTGGGTTTAAATGTAATAGTTATATTTAAATATTATTTCTTGCACCCCTGGGGTTTGACCTTTTGGTTCACTTGGTGGCTCTAGTGAACCAATCTAGAATAAAAGTCCATAATCAATCCGGGTAGAATATAGTATTCTATATGTGCATGCTTATATAGATATATATTATATATTATGCAAACATGCTTCGCATGTTCATTAATATAATAGCGTATTTTATATATATATGTAAATGCCATTAAACAAGATGAGATAAATTAACAAACAAATCCCTCAATTTTTATATTAAGTCCTAAGCGTTCAAAGATATTTGGAATATCGAACGTCGCCTTCTAGCATGATAAAATTAATAGAGTATTAAATATTTAATATGAGTTTGTTGTGTCACCACAAAAGCAAGTATTAAGTATTTAAGATGTTAATTATCACATTTGATGCTTATAAAGAAAATTGAACAATATTGTTTTGTTGTGTCACCCACAAGGATGATATTTTTCTTTTTTGAATATATGGAGTGCTAGGTCGGACTTAACTTGGATAATTTTGATTCGGATGTGCCACCACTTGATCAAAATAATCTAAGAGGCAAAAGAAAAGGAGTTGCATAGTTGATGTAATTGACAAAAGTTGTCTACCTATTTATTTATATATAGTTTGTTGTGTCACCACAAGGCTATATACATTTGAAATGGGATCCTTATTCTCACTAGCAAATCTTTAATTAGATTTTGCTTAGAACTATATAAGTGAGGGTAATATAGTTTGAAGAAAATAGTGGGAGATACCAATTTAAAACAAGACCTAATTTATTTTGGTAATTAATAAAAGAATGTATGTTAAAATGTTGTTAATTACAAATTCATTTACGAAATTTTACAATGTCTAAAATTACAATCATCGCGAAGCATATTATATGCTAAATTAACCGGGCCAATTAAAGCGGATTGGTCGAGGAATTTGAGAATAGTTCTCATGGTGAAAAGCTATCTTATGTCCTTAATCGCTTATCCTCGCAATGGTTGCGACAATGCCTCTGAGGAAGAGATTGCTACTTTTAGAAAGTGGCAAGATGATGCACAGATTGGCTCAATGCATCATGCTCGCATCCATGAGTAACGAGCTTCAGCGTCAGCATGAAACTATGGATGCTCTACTATATTCCCGCACATCAAGTAGTTGATGGTGAGGAAAGTAGAGACAGAGATAGATATCGAGATATCTAAGGAGCTCTTCCGATCTAGAATGACCGGTGACACTACTAAGATGATAAAAGTCCTTAACATTATCAATTTGATTGATCAATTAGGACAACGAGTTTTGTCATGGATGGAGAGTTGAGCCAAGATTTGATCTTGCACTCACTCCGGACTCCTTTCACAATTGTTGTGAATTTTCATATAAACAAGCTAGATATTAGCCTTGGCGATTTGCTTAACATATTGAAAAATGATGAGAGTCACTTTCCAACCAAGAAAGATCAAGTCTTCTTGGTAGGGGCCAAAGGATCTTCGAAAAGAAGAACGATTCAAAGAAGGTAAATAGAAAGGCATAAACAAAGGATAATAAGAACAAAAGCGTCACGGATAGCAAAGGAGCTTGCTTCCACTTTGCAATAAGCACGGACACCGGAAAGAAATGCGAGAAGCATCTTGCGAGAGGCTAACGAAAGAAGCTTAGTGAAGTTTCGGTTTACAATACGATTTTGTTCATGATTGAAATAAATTTTCTTTAAGTCGAGGTTCTACTTGGGTATTGGATACCGACTTTGGTTATCATAAATATAGATTTATGAAGGGACCAAGCACAAGTAGAAAGTTAAACAAAGATAAGTAATCCTATGTGTGGAAAATGAAGCAAAGGTTCTTTGCATTAGCTATAGAAACTTATAGTTTAGCACGCCTCTGAGGCAAATCTATTAAATCAATAAGTTGTTATTGTATTCCGGTTCTCGTTGAAAACATTATTTCCATTTTATTGTTGGACAATGAAATCTTTGGTATTATAATAAAGAACAATTGTTGTTCTATTTATAATAATAATGTTTTGTATAAATCGGAATATTATAATAAATTTTGTATACTTGACTTACATGAAAATAATTTTGCATATTGAACAAATTAGTATAAGAAAAGGAGATGATCATTCAAAGAGTTGAATGTATGTATTTGTTGAAATACAAGTGTGAATTATTTGAAAGGTTCAAAGAATTCAGAAATGAAACAAATTGACAAAGTATTGAGATTCTTTGATTAGATTAAGGAATAAATACTTGTGCAATAAGTTTCTAGATCATCTCAAATGGTTTTCTCATAATGGACACCTCCTGATACATAATAATTGATTGATGTATCTGAAAGGAAAAATCATACCTTGTTGGACATGGTGTTGTCCATCATGATTTTACCGACATTCCAGTATCCTTCTAGGATCATGTCCTAGAAATGGCTGCATATCTACGAAAAGGTAATCTCTAAATCCGGCCCCAAGACTCCATAAAAGTTATGGATAGGGAGGATTCCTAATCTTAAGTTTGTTAAGATAAGGGGTTCCAACTTATGTGAAAAGGTTTCAAAAGGATAAGCTTGGGACAAGATTTGACAAGTGTCGATTTGTGGGACATCCTAAAGTAAGTTTAGGGTATATGTTCTATAATTCTACTTAGCAAAAGGTGTTTGTTACGAAACACGCTTGCTTCTAAGATAAAGGCATTTATCATTGAAGGGCTAGTGGGAGGATAATAGATCTTGAAGAGTTCAAGAACCACAAAACACTATAAGTCAAATAAGAGGAACCTATAGATGACTGTTGTGCCACTGGCCAAATCGAATAAATCGGAATAGTCTAGAAGATACCCAGGAGGTATGGATTCATCATGGATGATGATGATGAGGTACACATCATGAAGATGATGATCCGTAGTTACATTCGATGAGGTAAGACTTCTAGTGTGTACAAAAGGACAAAGGGGGCGCGTAGTGACATTCCTAATATTATATGTTGATATACTACTGGATAAGGAATGACATACCAATGCTACAATCAAGAATGATAAAGTTGTCTAAACATTCCTCCATGAATGGTTTGGGAAGAGTATCTTAATTGGGAATAAAATCTATATAGATAGATTCAAGAGGATGCTCAACTTAACCCAAGGAACGTATATTCATTTGATGCTAAAGTTGTTTAGCATGGAAAACTCCAAGAGATGTCTCATGTCGATGAGCTATGGAGTGTATCTCTCTTAATAGTCCCCACAGACTCCTAAAAGAGAGATCGCATGAGTGACTATCATGTATGCAATGAAATATACGAGACCGATGTTGATCCGTCATATTCTGGAGAAGTTCACTATGAGTTAGTGAAAAACATCTTAAAGTGCTTAACCCAAGCACTAAGGATGTGATCATATTCATGGTGGGTCTAAATTAAAACTAGAGGGCTTAACAGACTCAAGTTTTTTGATGGACCAAAACGACGAAAAAATCTACTTTAAGGTAAAGGTTAACTTGAGCAGTTAGTGCGATGAATTGGAAAGGTTCCAAACAAAGAAAGAGTTCTTTGGTTTAGTGATAAAGACAAAGTATATAGCTATAAATGAAGCTGCAAGTTGATTGTTTGGATTAAAAGTTCATTACAGAACTAGGAATAGTTCCTAAGTCTCATCTTGGATCTAAACATGTGTTGTGGCACTTTCATTTGATTATTAGAATCATTGAAAGATGGGAAATCACTATAGAGATAGTGGACTCTCATGAACAACATTACATATCCATTAACTAAAGCTTATCCAACAGCAGGATAATCGTCAATTAGAGAAGAAGAGTATGAGATACCATGGCGATTGGCTTTAGTGCAAGTGGGAGATTGAAAGTAGTATGCACACAAGCCAATCATGTTTGATGATAAAGCATATACTTTGTAACAATCTTATTCATTTATTAATAAAAGTATTAATTTATTAAAGGCTTTTAATTATCTACATGATCTTTGTTTTATAATATGTGATAAACCCATAGTTTTAAGCAATGCTTTTAGAATAATGATGATGATCATTCTAATGAGATCTAAATTCTTAGAAAGCTTAAAACTAAAATAGTTCCCAATCGTTGGATTACTAAATTGGGGATTAGTGAATCCGGATAGATTGGTACATACGTTGCTTGCTCATTGGATGAGGATGATTGATCTCATGATCATTTTGTGGAGACACTAAAGCAAGTATGTAGGTGCTTATTAGAGAATAAGTTCACCGAGCGTGGCTCGCTAAGGAATACCTAATGGAGTTTTATTTGCTGTCGATAGGAATTCTGTAGTAGTGATAGTAATACAAGTAATCCTTGGACTTGAGATCATCATAGTATCTTATGTATGATGAGTTATACTTTGACTTATTCCTTAAGACCCTTAGGGTATATCAAAGGGTATGCTTGGGTATAATAAGTTATACATGGAGATAATGTATGATCAATAAAGAATCTACCACTTCTAATAAAAGAAGAGAATGTCCTATGTGATTCGATAAATGACAACCCAAAGTAGTCCTTGGCGGGCGAATGAAATTAGAAAGGAGTTTTAATTTGCATTATTTGGAGTTGTGCATTTAAGGATCGAAATACATATAATTAAATAAAATAAGACTTGACAATAATTCCATGTCTTATATTTAATTGGGACATTGTATGGTGGAAGGATTGAATTATCTGGTAACTATTTACTCAAAGGTTCTTTAATGATTAATGTTGAAATCTATATTATCCGGAAAGTCGCTGATCGCTAGGGAGGCTTATCCTATTGTAGAATAAATATTATTTATTTAAATAAATTAATTGTTTAATTTATTTATTTAAATAAGATTAGAATTGTTCTAATTGATTTATTCACAACCTGTTTAATATGGAGAACCTAAAGGGTCACACCATAAAAGGAAGAATAATTATTTAAGAAGTTAATGGCATAATCGTAATAATATGTTAAGTATATTTAATTTAATCTATGGTGATAGAATAAATTAAATAACTTAATATTATTATTTAATATTTTAGAAATATTAAATATAAATTAATAAGAGGAGTCTTATTAATATTATTACAATTATTATTATTTTAATTTCTAAAAGAGTTTAGGAATTAATTTAATATAAGTACTCTCATTTATTCCTAATAGGATTAGGAGGGAAAATTAGTTAAAGGAGTTTAATTAATTATCCCTAATAAGATTAGGGAGCTTAATTAATTAAAAGAATTTAATTAATTAAATAAAACCCAATTCCTTAATTGTTAAGGTGGGTTGCCCACATCTATAAATAAGAGGAGTCTTATTATGGGTGAGGGAGTGGTTGATTTTGACAACTACGTAATAATTCCAATTTGTTGGAGAGTACGCCCTTTCTATAGAGATAGAAAACTAGGGTTGAGCCAATACCCCTTCTTCTTGAATTTTCTTCTTCCTTGGTGGATCACCTCTAGACGCCAAACATTTGGGTGGCTAACGTTGATCAAAGGAAGGAACCAAACCCGGTGGATTCAAGATTGAACACGAAAGGATTTGGAGGTGAACTTGTACCTGAGGAAGCTCGATCTTCAAGGGTATGATTTATTCTTTATCTTTTCGTTTAATTAATAATTATGCATAAAGGGTGATCCGGGTATATGGTTTGTAAATTTTTAAACTCTGATTTTACACGCTTCCACTTAATTTTTGCAATCTGATTGCGTTCTAGAATATAACAAACCTAACAGTGGGAGCATATCACGACGAATTTTTTGGTGGGACTTCCGATTACTCAAAAGGGGTATGATGCGATTTGGGTAATAGTGGACCGGTTGACGAAGTCGGCTCACTTTTTGCCAATAAAGGTTAAGTATAACTTAGACCAGTTAGCTAAACTTTATGTTAACGAAGTTATTTCCAGACATGGAGTACCAGTTTCGATTGTGTCCAATCGTGATCCACGATTCAAATTGAACTTTTAGAAGAGTCTGCAAGAATAGATGGGGACGCAGTTGAAGTTGAGTACGGCTTATCATCCATAAACTGATGGCCAGAGTGAGAGAACAATTCAGACGTTAGAAGATATGCTAAGATCTTGCGTCATGGATTTTAAGGGTAGTTGGGATGATCATCTACCATTAGTAGAATTTGCGTATAATAATAGTTCTCATGCAAGCATAGGCATACCGCCTTACGAAGCTTTATACGGAAGGAAGTGTAGAACACCATTCTGTTGGGATAAAGTGGGAGAATGTTGAATGCTAGGGCCAGAATTGGTGCAGCAGACAGCGGATATAGTGAAGTTGATACAAATGCATCTCGTAGCAGCATAAGACAGACAGAAAAAGTATGAGAACTCGCATCGAGTAAATAGAGAGTTTGAAGTAGGCTCCTATGTATTTCTAAAGGTATCTCCCTAGAAAGGAAAGATACGCTTTGGAAAGAAGGAAAAGTTAAGTCCAAGGTTTATAGGACCTTTTGAAGTATTAAAACTGGTAGGCAAGGTAGCTTATATGATAGCATTACCTCCAGACTTAGAACGAATATATAATGTATCTCATGTCTTTGTGTTACGTCCTTATAAGCCGGATTGTAAGCACGTAATAGAGTATGAGCCTATTCATATCGAGAAGGACTTAACGTATGAAGAGGTGCCGATTCAAATCATCGATAGAAAAGAGCAAGTTCTACGGAACAAAGTTATACCTTCGGTAAAGGTGTTATGGAAGAATCACGATGCCGAAGAAGCAATGTGGGAATTAGAAGAACAGATGAGGAAGGATTACCCTCAGTTATTTGTGTAATGTAAGATGAGATTCTGGGGACATAATCTTTATAAGGGGGGAAGAATATAACAACCGAGAAATTTGGATTTATTGTAAAATAATTTTATTTAATTTAATAATGAATAAAATTATATTATATGTTATTATTATGTGTTAGCAAGATAAATGTCGTTCTATAACCTAGAGATGTTGAAATGTCGTAGTATTTTGACTACGTGAAGGAATTAAAGTGTTTGAATTTTCAAGACAAAAATAAAAGTTTTCTGAGAAATTTTACAAAAAATATTATTCACTAATTTCTGCTCGGGAATAATTTTTTAACTTCCTAGAAATACGTAATGATAGAATATCGAGGTGAGATGGATTATGTAATAATAATTCACGTATGGCGAAAGTAGTTTTTCGCCTGCGGACTAAATTTGAGAACGTTAAGAAAAGTAAAGCGTTAATGAATTACATGATGATATCGTATGATACGTAAGTATTATACGAGGTAATGAATACGAGTATGATACAAGGAATTATATGAATATGTATGAATGATGGTATGTCGTATATGATAAAGAGTATACGAGTTAGTATACGAGTATAATACTTAGATTATACGTTATAAGGCTTTAAGCCAAGTGTATTGGACTTGTGGGATTTGTTAGGAATTATACAAGCCCAAGTGTAGGATTGGTTAAGTCCAATTGGAATTAATGAATAAGCCCAATGTTGGTTTAATGCAAGCCGAAAGCATAAGTTAAGTTAATTAAACTAAAAGCCAAATTTAAGAACCGGATCTGTGGATCGATCTAATGGATAAGAATGACCCATGGGATAACCCATGTGGGCCCTATGATCACATGGGTGATATTGGAGGGCAAGCAAAGGATAAGATGTGTGGAGACCAAGTAATAAATTGTAAGGAGGTGGTTAAGGAGGTGATTAAGGAGGTGGAGTGGCTTTATGACCAAACTTCCCTAATCTTGGTTTTTCTATAAATAAGAGATGTCCTAGTTCATTATTTAGTTATTAGATTTCCACCAATTTTATAAGTTCTTATTTGTTAGAGAGAAAAAACTAGAAAAGCTAGAAATTTTTTAGACGATAATAGTCGAAATCGTGAAATTCTTGGAATGGAAGTCAAATTTTGACATTGAACTCGGAAACGTTGGTTTTCGATGGAGAATAGTCTCATTTGGCATTCTAGAGTTGCGGACTTAAAAATGACCAAATTTCGACTTAGAACGAAGAAACAAGCGTTGAATGTTCACGAACGTTTATCTTTTTCATTAAAATGAACTAAAAGGTGAATTTTGAGTTAACAGATTCAAAATATTTAAAATTCTTACATGAACACTTAGGTTATATGATTTGTGAACTAATGGCTTTTGAACGAGCCAATTCGGAATTAAAATGAACAATTTAGGAGTCTGGGAAATTCATTTATGTATGAAAATTGTCATAGTTTTCTGGTGAAGAGAGTCGGTCATTGCAGACTCCGACCAAGGCATAATAGATGGCATTCTTGGCGCTAAACCATGCTGTGAAGCTTACGAGGTTTCGTGCTTGTGATTGTGGCATGTATCACTAAGACTCATGGCCAGTAGCCTTGAGTCCCACCTCACCCATCAAGAGTGGCGCCACAAAATGACTTAGAGAGGAGAAGTTGGCGCCGTAGCGCCAGCACTAGACAAGACCTATAAATGAATGTTTTTAAATATGAAAGGAAAGAGCTAATTGATTAATGGTAATGCATATCCATATTAAACCCAAACTAACATCAATTAAGATGTTGAAAACTTTAAGTTAACTACAAAAGGTTGAAGGAAGAGTAATTGAATGTAACAAAAAGGTAATGCGATAAACTTGAACCTATGTTAAATAATCTAAGGACTAATTAGATTGAGAAGAAGGGTAAGATACATTAGGAACTATGCATGCTTGTTTATGATCTAATGTAGTATGTTATGTGGTTATGTATTATAGAGACCTTAAAGTTTTAAAGGAAAATTATAGTAACCATAGAAGACCCTAAAGGCAAGTGTTCTAACCCTTGTCTATGTTCAATCTGGACAAGCTTTGTGATTCATGTTTTTACGCATGAATTGATGTATAATGGAGTCGAAGCCAATTCCTTCAGCTAGACTTAAGATGTTTCTTTGGATTTCTTATAATCTATTAAACTGTTGTCATATTTTGCCAAACTATGTTGGTATGGTTTTCAAATGAAGACTGGGTATGCTAAACAAATGTTTTGTCATCAAACGATAGGCACGTGAGGTTGCCACAACTTAAACGTACATACGTTTAAAGAAAGTAGTGTTGCACAACATAGAGTACTATAGGCTGATCACCAAGACGTGCTCGTAAGTAATGTCAGACTTATGGACTTATTGTCGGGTTGTCCTTTTCAAAGAAAGTATGAAATACTCAAGGTCTTGGACTGGAATTGATGTTTTACTGAATGTTGTTCATTATAAAACATTTTAAGAAAAAAGAAGTGCTATTTTGAATTATTGATAGTACTTCATAACTATTGTTCAGTTATTAAAGATATATTATTTGTATGTGTCAAGCATATTGTTTAAATGGAATCGTCATACTTGCTGAGCTAGTTATGCTCACTCTTGCTTGAACCATATAAATGTAGCTAAGACCGAAAGAACCGAAGGATCCGAAAAAGATAAAGGGAAGGCTAAGGTGAACCTATAAATTGCTTTTATAATAGTATAGGTTGAATGTTGATATTATTTGATATTATGAGAAGAACGAATGTAATGGTTATTAAGAACCTGGGGAATGGTAATATTGTTTGGAATATATATGACATTTTTGTTCTTTTGAGGCATTTCAATTGAATGTATGTGTGAACTGTAGTACCATATAGCACCATATGTCGGGTTGGAAGATACCCAAATTTGGGGGCGTCACACATTTTCTCTAAGGTGGCGTAAGGGCAGATATTTAAGGACGATCATCCATCTATCAGAACTCCTCCCACCATATATCTAGAGGACATAACCATTATGTGCAGTGGTTTGCAATGGCCCGTCCCTTCGGGAGGTATTTCATCATTGGTGAAGGATATCACATTACTGTTAAATATGTGATCAACTAGATGATGGAACTTTTCAACATCCACAATTTTTGGTAAGTGGGCTTCTTCTAATACTTTCAATAAGACCTTCCGGTGATCTTTTGAGGAGAAAACCAAGTCCAGTATAGAAATTTGTTGTGAGCTTCTTTCAAGCTTAAAACCACTTTGGCTTCATTGTGTCCCATAGTACGGAGGAATTCTTCAATCTTCTCCATGGGAACTTTCCCTTTGGACTTGATGGTAGGCTTCATTACCCGTTGGGGAAGATAAAGTGGATTTTCTTTCAACATTGTAGTAGTTGTATTAGATGTGGATCCTTTAGCCTCTTCATAATTCCATGGCTTTTTCTTGAGGCTGACAATAGGATATTGTGGCCAGAATGGCAATATTATTGGCTTTGGCGCAGCCACTTTCAAAGGATTTTCAACACCTTTGAGCTGAATTGATTGTATTGTACGTGGTGTGGCAGCTAAATCTCCCTTAGAGGATATAACTGCTACACCATCTTGTAGGAAATGTGTCCCCACTCTCAAGTAATACAGCATCATTTTCTACCATTTGCAGGACACCGCTGTTAATCAGGTTCTGAATAAGATGTAAGAGTGCTCAGCATTCTTCAGTGCTGTGACCGCGAGTGTAATGACCCCAAAATTTATTATTAACTTCGGTCGTTAATAACACATCTACCATCTGATTTTACATCATTATTCAATGTTAAACTTTATAAAATGTGGAATAATTTAACCTTTTATGTTTTCTTACTTTAATTCCCTGAATCAAAACCTTTATCATCTACATATCTTTGAATCAATCTTATTTTATGATTCACTTTATCACTGTTATTATATAAAATTTTAAATTTCAATTCGATAACCTTTGAATATCAGATAACTCAAACTTTAACTTTACAACTCAACAGAAAACTATACATCATAAAACATTTAGTAAATCTCATGAATCTTAATCATGGTTTAAAGAAATAACAACTTTAGCTAAAATATTAATCTTCGTGTATTATTTCTGATCCACGGCATTCAAGTAGCACATAGTGTTACCTTCGATCCTTAACCTGCAAAAAAGGTTATTTGCAAGGTTAAGCTCGACAGCCCAGCAAAATCTAACAGTTTTCATGCATCACGTAGCACATAATAGCATGCTCAACATATATCTCATAAACATTGGAATAACATAACATACATGTTACAGTTCATATAACAAGTATAAAGATGTATAAAGATTGAGTTCCTTACTCAATCAGCATGCTTTACTCAATCAACATAGTCATAAGTTGACTTTTAACATTTCATACATTCAACATATATATAACACATCATGCTCTTTGCAATAAAGATTTAAAACAATCAAATTCACGTGGCAAATAGGAACTAAAAGACTTACCTTGATCGTTGTTTACCAATAATAGTTTAACAGCTTACAGTTATCTGCACTTCACGTGCCCTACACAATTATATAATCATGCACATCAACTATTAGTCACATATCAACGCATAGTAGTTGTAATGTAAACTTTACTCTACATCTCATATCCCTTCCTATTATATATACACAATGTTCAATTTTATTGTGTTAACTTTCAACTTATATCTCACTGTATTTCATATTCGAAGTTCATTCAAGTGTTTAAGTCATGCTAGTACTACTTATTGGTTTTATATTAATACTATTCAATATCTTATTATATTAATTTCATTTGATTTAAAACACTTTTTACGTTCATTATCATTTATCACGGCGTTTCGACGTTTATTCGTCACACACCCAATTTATCTCTCTTATGTGTGCTTAGTATGCGTATTTAACTTATCTAATATATCATTTATTAATGTTAAGCATCATTATACTTCATAATATTCATGTTCTATAACTTAGAACAACATCTATTATCGTCGACATCACTATACTTGTGTATGTGCATGTCTGACGCCCTCTGATTGCCTCCGAATACGCATTAGTCACAAAGACCACCATTGTGACTACTGTTCTAGACCTCAAATTGAAAAACCTAAAGAATAAACATTGTAGGCCTATTTGTCCTCGTTCCGAATCATCTTGAATCACCTCGATTGGAGTTCGTATGAAAACGTTATGCCTATTTTACTAAAACAGGTCAAAGCAGTAAAACCTGACATACTTTGGGTGCAGCTGCGCCCAATTAAGCCTTCGGCACAACGCAGCTGCACCCTATAGCGCAGCTGCACCCCAAATGACTTAGGGCACAGCGCATCTGCGCCCGTTAGCAGAAACAGGACCTAAAGCTTATATTCTCGCGATTTTTGACCTTTTTTCTCCTACTAATCTTCATAACTTGAGTTATACACATCCAAATTAGTCCGTTTTTGATTCTATGGATTCGTAATTCATGGAACTACAACATACTAGAATTCTAACAATTTATAAAAACATTAACCAACCTAAAATTTGACCCAAAACACATGTTCATACTCTATTTTCATGTTTTAACATCTCTAGCGAATTCGATCGCCACGACTTCGTTTCTTAATCAATTGACACGATTTAAACTATGTTGTTTTTGTTTCTTCACATATTAACATAATCCAACACCAATTTACAGATTATAATACATATTGATCATAAAATTTTGTACTTTCAAAAGAAAACTTTCATGGAAAAACACTGTTATAAGAATTCTTTCTACTACAACCCAATTTCATGTTTTTTGTGAGACCCCAAATTTTGTGAATAAAGATTTAAATTTCTCGAAATATTTTTTGAATATTATGGTGTGGATTTGATATAATGTTATAGTTGTGAATAGTATTTATAAATTTTGCAAAGTATGCAAGTTGTTATAAAATATTCGATTGGTCGGGGAATATTCATTTTAAAAGGGAATATCCGTACAACGACACAATTAATGGTGGACCCCACAACGGAAGTATTGTCGTAGTTAGAAAATAACAGAATTATCATTTTATAAAAATAACGGCAAAAGTGTTAGCGTTAAAATTATTGAACTACTCGGTAGTAAAAGTACAGTAATACGCGTGGTTGCATAGTAGCACACGATATGTATTATTGATGCTTATGTAAGAAGTCACTCAGTTATACTCAATTATTGCTACAGTAATTTCTGCATCATATCTCTCATATTATTGATTCAATTATTGTCACAGTATCATCTGCGTAATATGTTATATTATTAAATCAATAATTGAGATGGCAAAGTTATTCATATTATTATTTGTAATATTGACAATGTCTAAAAGTTCTATCAAGGAGAGGTTTGGTCACCTAATTGAGCGCCAATAATGAGAAATCCTTATCGGATTGCCCCCTCTTTCCTGGGAACGATCTGGTTGTTAAATATTGTGAGTTATAATATTAATGATGAATAAGTTTGTGTTGATTAAAGATAAAATTGATAGTTCTATTGTGTTGGAATTATTAGTGTTAGTGGAAATTGACATTTATTTCGATAATAATTGATGTTTGGAAGTTATACTGACCAATCGAGTAATTTTTCGGATAAATGAGCAATTAATTGCTATTGATTCACATGATTATAACTATTTGTTCACATATGTGTACTATTGATTGACATTCATTTAATATTAGGGGAGTTGGTGCAAGATTGATAATACTTGCATGACTAAGTTAAAAATAAAGGTATAGATGAAGGTATTATACTGTAATTAATTTTTTCACATGTTTAGAACTATTGAGTCACATGATTTACTATTGATTCACATGATTTACTATTAGGGGAGGTGGTGCAAGTTTGATAATACTTGCAGGACTAAATTAAAAATGAAGAAAAAGAGGAAGGTATTATACTGTAATATTTCGAGCCCCAAAACGTGTAATTATCGAAACTATATTTTCCTATAAATAGAATCTCATTCTTCCTTCATTTCTCACCAATTCACTAAAGTTATAGAGAAATTATTATAGAGAGAAAGAAGAAGAGAAGTCTGCTACCTCACTATTCTAGTATTTAGTCTTCTTTTGAGGTAAGGGGTATTATTTCTTTCGTATTCATGAAGAGAGCTATTGTTATTTCATCCCTTATTATTCTGTTGGAATAACCTGTATACGCGGACTACCGTATACATGGTGAAAATCTTCTGTTATTACATTCTTTATTATTATGTTGGAACAACCTGTCTATGCAAAGTACCGCATACATGACAAATTTCTTCTATTATTCCATTCTTTATTATTCTGTTGGAATAACCTGTCTGTGCGGTCTATCGCATGCCTGGTGAATTCTGTTGTTATTCCATTCTTTATTATTCTGTTGGAATATCCTGTATGTGCGGATTACGCATGACCTGGTTCCGTTCTGTATTATTCTATTGGAGTATCCTATCTGTACGGATTACGCATGACCTGGTTCCCTTCTTTATTATTCTGTTGGAATAACCTATCTGTGCGGTCTATCACATGCCTGGTTAATTCCTTTGTTAGTCCATTCTTTATTATCTGTTGGAATAACCTGTCTATGTGGATTACCGCATGTATGGTGAATAACTTTTCGTATTCATTCTTTATTAAATAGTGGAAATGATCTGTCTACGTGGATTATCGCATGGCGGGTGAAAATCCATTTGCAGTTTCGTATATTATATTATACTCATATGAGATATCATTTCTTTTGTACTCGTCATGAAATATCATTTTATTTGGTATTTTTCTGTTATGAGTTATTATTCATGGGTTACTATTCACCCGATTACTATTCACTCTAGTATTATTCACTCGGGTATTCGGGGCACTTTTCGTGTTAGAGTACTATTCACGGGTTACTATTCACCTAAATTACTATTCACTCAAATATTATTCACTCGGGTATTTGGGGTATTTTTCGTGTTGGGGTACTATTCACGGGGTACTATTCCTGAAGTACTATTCACGGGGTACTATTCACAATGAAAAATTGATTCTTTTCTGTCCAAATTATTTTTGGTACATGAATATTATTCTTGAATTTTACTCTACGAAGCAGTATCATGTTGACAATTTGGACGTTATTGATTTCTGGATAAATTAGATTATAAATATTTAAAATTTATCCTTGAGCTTGTTTTATTGAATTATTATGTTATTGTCATCATCCTCTTGCTTATATTATGATGAAAGTCATCTTTGGCTTACGTGCATAGATGGACTTGGTATGATTATGACCAGGAATTATTCGGTATAATCATGACCGTAATGTAACGAATGATGTGGTAAAAGTCCTCATTGGCCTATAGTGCATTGATGGACATATGTTGGTATGATTATAACCAGGGATTATTCGGTATAATCATGACCATTGATGATTACATGAATATCCTAGGCCGTGGTGCAGGGATGATTCGATGATGTGAATTATTTATTAAGCTGAGTCTCGGCGATAAAGTTGATGAAAAACTTTTTAAATCATAGAAGATAGTAAATTTTATGCTCTACTTGAGTCTTTTAATGGATTCCTTATTCCGTTACAGTTGTTGATCTAAAACTTGTTGTCTATTGTATTCTATCAGTTGTTATACTGTTGAAGGCTAAGGATAATTTATTCTGCATTATCTTAGTCATAATATTTCTTACTGGGCTAGTTGAGCTCACCTTTTCTTTCACTGTTCTCTTCAAGAAATGAGAATATAGCTGGATCTAGTCGGGGAATGGATTGACGGTCCAGATGGTTGTATTAGTAGTCCTCACTATTCTGTGAAATAGTGTGATAATAAATGTAATAAGATTGAATTTGAGTGTGGATATTGTCTAAATGACAATATTCGTGTTAAAACTCTCAGATTATGTTTTGTCGTATTTTACACGACAGTTGTATAATTAAGTTGTATTTGAATTTTGTACTATGTAAGTGGCGACCCAAGATGGGTGATGTATACCTGTTTTGGGGGCGTCACAGTTGGTATCAAAGCTTAGGGATATGATCCTCGGTGAGATGTGAGACAAGAACTAGGAGGGAGAGCGAGGGAATTCCTTCGCTAGTATGACCTACTTAAGTTTATTTGGTATTTAATTGGTCGCTCAGAGTATAGGGATAATATGTGATATGTTAATTAACCCTTGTTTTGTGGCAGTATTTGAAAATGGCATCCAAAAATGTGGAGATAAGCAATGAAGCACATGAGACCGTTGAGTCAGCTCAACCAAAAGGTAACAACCAACAACACGATAATAATCATACCGGTGGCAACGGCCATCGGAACAATGATAATCATCGTGGGGGAAATTATCAAGCCAAGAATTGTAACCACTTCGGTGGTAATCATGGCCAAGATAATAGAAGTGGAAATTTCAAGAAGAGAATGTCATTTAGCTCAATTTTGTCGTGCACCAAAGTCAAGTCCAGCAGGGACGGTGGCACCAAAGGCGAATACGATCAAAACAAAGTCGGTGGCTTCAGGAAGAGCATTTTTCGTGACTTCTCAAAAAGCGAGTAACCTGAACGAAGTTAGCACGGGTTAGTTAATTATAAATTCTTGCAAAGTCTATACCTTATTAGATACCAGTTCTACCCATTCTTTGATCTCTCTTACTTGCGCTCAATGTTTAAATTTGACTCCGGAGAAGTTAGACTTTGACTTATCTACTAAAACTCTGTTAGGAAAAACCTTCATTACATGTGCTATCCAAGTCTTGGATGAGAGTTACAGTTTTGAATGATATTTCTATTGTTAATAAATTTCTTGGTGTATTCTTGAAGACTTCTTAGCCTACCCCTAGAGCGTGAAATCGAATTTTGTATTGACCCCAGTACAAAACCCATTTCTAAAACCCTAAAATATTTCTTCAACTAAAATGAGTGTAACATGCACCAAAGACATTGGCTCGAGCTGTTGAAGATTATGATCGTACCATTTACTATCATCGTGGGAAAGCGAACGTGGTAGCTTACGCGTTGAGTAGAAGATCGTATGCGTTTACGAGTGCGATGTTGTTAACACAAAAACCCATTTCGTATAACTTACAAATGATGAAGATGGAGTTAAAGACTATAGGAACCCACGTAAAGATAATGAATATACAAGTAGAATTGACTTTAATCGATAAAGTTAAAAGCCAATCAAGCTACAGACCCAGAGCGGATAAATACGAAGAAGATGATTCAAGAGGTCGTTATTCTAGAAGTAAGAGTCGATGAAGAGAGGAAATCTTAACCCTCGATTTTATTGGCCCATTTGAAATCCTTGATTGAGTAAAAACTATAGCCTATAGACTCGTTTTACCGCAAAGTATGTTGTGTGTTCATAACGTGTTTCACGTATCGATGTTACGTAATTATTTGGACTACCCAAACCACATTATTGAATTAGAATTAGATGAGATAGCAGAACATTTAACGTATGAGAAGATACGTGTTAAAATCTTGGATAAGAAGGATTATATTTGACAGTCAAAGGTTATACCTCAAGAGTTAGAATCTGAAATGAAGTCAAGATATCCTCACCTCTTCGGCATACCAGGTACGAACGTAAATTTTGAGGGCGAAATTTCATAAGGAGGGGAGATTATGAGACCCCAAATTTTCTGAATAAAGATTTAAATTTCTCGAAATATTTTTTGAATATTATGGTGTGGATTTGATATAATGTTATAGTTGTGGATAGTATTTATAAATTTTGCAAAGTATGCAGGTTGTTATAAAATTTTAGGGAATATTCATTTTAACAGGTAATATCCGTACGACGGCACAATCATTGGTGGACCCCACAACGGAAGTATTATCGTAGTTAGAAAATGACAGAATTATCATTTTATAAAAATAACGGCAAAATTTTACCGTTAAAACTGTTGAACTACTCAGTAGTAAAAGTACAGTAATACGCGTGGTTGCATAGTAGCACACGATATTGATTATTGATGCTTACATAAGAAGTCACTCAGTTATACTCAATTATTGCTACAATAATTTCTGCATCATATCTCTCATATTATTGATTCAATTATTGTCACAAAGATTATCATCGTGATAATATGTTATATTATTAAATCAATAATTGAGACGACAAAGTTATTCATATTATTATTTGCAATATTGACAATGTCTAGAAGTTCTGTCAAGGAGAGGTTTGGTCACCTAATTACACGCCAATAAGGAGAAATCCTTATCGGAATGCCCCCTCTTTCCTGGGAACGACCTGGTTGTTAAATATTGTGAGTTATAATATTAATAATGAATAAGTTCGTGTTGATTAAAGATGAAATTGATAGTTCCATTGTGTTGAAATTATTAGTGTTAGTGGAAATCGACATTTATTTCGATAATAATTGATGTTTGGAAGTTATACTGACCAATTGTATAATTAATCGGATAAATGAGCAATTAATTGCTATTGATTCACATGATTATAACTATTTGTTCACATGTGTGTACTATTGATTCACAATCATTTAATATTAGGGGAGTTGGTGCAAGATTGATAATACTTGCATGACTAAGTTAAAAATGGAGGTATAGATGAAGGTATTATACTGTAATTAATTTTTTCACATGTTTAGAACTATTGAGTCACGTGATTTACTATTGATTCACGTGATTTACTATTAAGGGAGGTGGTGCAAGTTTGATAATACTTGCAGGACTAAATTAAAAATGAAAAAAAAGAGAAAGGTATTATACTATAATATTTCGAGCTCCAAAACGTGCAATTATCGAAACTATATTTTCCTATAAATAGAAGCTCATTCTTCCTTCATTTCTCACCAATTCACTAAAGTTATAGAGAAATTATTATAGAGAGAAAGAAGAAGAGAAGTCTGCTACCTCACTATTCTAGTATTTAGTCTTCTTTTGAGGTAAGGGGTATTATTTCTTTCGTATTCATGAAGAGAGCTATTGTTATTCCATCCCTTATTATTCTGTTGGAATAACCTATATACGCGGACTACCGTATATATGGTGAAAATCTTCTGTTATTACATTCTTTATTATTATGTTGGAACAACCTGTCTATGCAAAGTACTGCATACATAGCAAATTTCTTCTATTATTCCATTCTTTATTATTACATTGGAATAACTTTTATCTGCATCTGATTTCTATCGCATGCACGGTGAATTACGTTGTTATTCTATTCTTTATTATTACATTTGGAATATCCTCAGTATGTAAGCGGATTACATATGACCGGTTTTCGCTTACGTATTATTCTATTAGAATATCCTATCTGCATGTGGATTACGTATGACCTGGTTCCCTTCTTTATTATTTTGTTGGAATAACCTGTCTGTGCGGTCTATCGCATGCCTGGTGAATTCTTTTGTTATTCCATTATTTATTATTCTATTGGAATAACCTGTCTATGTGGATTACCGAATGCATGGTGAATAACCTTTTGTATTCATTCTTTATTAAATTGTGGAAATGATCTGTCTACGTAGATTATCGCATGGCGGGTGAAAATCCATTTGCAGTTTCGTATATTATATTATACTCGTATGAGATATCATTTCTTTTGTACTCGTCATGAAATATCATTTTATTTGGTATTTTTCTGTTACGAGTTACTTTTCATGGGTTACTATTCACCCGATTACTATTCACTCTAGTATTATTCACTCGGGTATTCGGGGCACTTTTTGTGTCAAAGTACTATTCATGAGTTACTATTCATGGGTTACTATTCACCCAAATTACTATTCACTCAAATATTATTCACTCGGGTATTTGGGGTATTTTTCGTGTCGGGGTACTATTCACGGGGTACTATTCCTAAAGTACTATTCACGGGGTACTATTCACAATGAAAAATTGATTCTTTTTTGTCCAAATTATTTTTGATACATGAATATTATTCTTGAATTTTACTCTACGAAGCAATATCATGTTGACAATTTGGACGTTATTGATTTCTGGATAAATTAGATTATAAATATTTAAAATTTATCCTTGAGCTTGTTTTATTGAATTATTATGTTATTGTCATCATCCTCTTGCTTATATTGTGATGAAAGTCATCTTTGGCTTACGTGCATAGATCAACTTGGTATTATTATGACCATGAATTATTCGGTACAATCATGACCGTAATGTAACGAATGATGTGGTAAAAGTCCGCGTGGTAAAGGGAAGAAGAGAAGTCTGTTACCTCACTATTCCAGTATCTAGTCTTCTTTTGAGGTAAGGAGTATTATTTCTTTCGTATTCATGAAGAGAGCTATTGTTATTCAATCCCTTATTATTTTGTTGGAATAACCTGTATACACGGACTACCGTATACATGGTGAAATTCTTCAATTATTACATTCTTTATTATTATGTTGGAATAACCTGTCTATGCGAAGTACCGCATACATGGTGTAATTCTTCTGTTATTCCATTCTTTATTATTCTATTGGAATAACCTATCTGTGCGGTCTATCGCATGCCTAGTGAATTCTGTTGTTATTCCATTATTTATTATTCTGTTGGAATATCCTGTCTGTGCGGATTACGCATGACCTGGTTCCGTTCTTTATTATTCTGTTGGAATATCCTGTCTATGCGGATTACGCATGCCCTGGTTCCCTTCTTTATTATCCTGTTGGAATAACTTGTATATGCGGTCTATCGCATGCCTGGTGAATTCTTTTGTTATTTCATTCTTTATTATTCTGTTGTAATAACATGTCTATGTGAATTACCGCATGCATGGTGAATGACCTTTCGTATTCATTCTTTATTAAATTGTGGAAATAATCTGTCTACGTAGATTACCGTATGGTGGGTGAAAATCCATTTGTAGTTTCGTATATTATATTATACTCATATGAGTTATCATTTCTTTTGTACTCATCATGAAATATCATTTTATTTGGTATTTTCTGTTACGAGTTACTATTCACTTTAGTATTATTCACTCGGGTATTCTGGGCACTTTTCGTGTCAGAGTACTATTCAAGAGTTAGTATTCACGGGTTACTATTC
Organism: Panax quinquefolius; assembly: GCA_020205615.1. Classification (NCBI taxonomy): domain Eukaryota; kingdom Viridiplantae; phylum Streptophyta; class Magnoliopsida; order Apiales; family Araliaceae; genus Panax; species Panax quinquefolius. The sequence continues at coordinate 94,157,532 of CM035154.1, forward strand.
CCACAAATTACTATTCACCCGAATATTATTCACTCGGGTATTTGGGGTATTTTTCGTGTCAAGGTACTATTCACAGGGTACTATTCACGGAGTACTATTCACGATGAAAAATTGATTCTTTTCTGTCCAAATTATTTTTTGTACATGAATATTATTCTTGAATTTTAATCTACAAAGCAGTATTTTATTGACAATTTGGACGTTATTGATTTCTGGATAAATTAGATTATAAATCTTTAAAATTTATCCTTGAACTTGTTTTATTGAATTATTATGTCATTGTCATCATCATCTTGCTTATATTGTGTTGAAAGTCATCTTTGGCTTATGTGCATAGATGGACTTGGTATGATTATGACCAAGGATTATTCGGTATAATCATGACCGTAATGTAACGAACGATGTGGTAAAAGTCATCATTGGCCTGTAGTGCATTGATGGACAATTGTTGGTATGATTATGACCAGTAATTATTCGGTATAATCATGACCATTGTTGATTACATGAATATCCTTGGTCGTGGTGCAGGGATAATTCGATGATGTGAATTATTTATTAAGCTGAGTCTCAGCGATAAAGTTGATGAAAAACTTTTTAAATCATAGAAGATAGTAGATTTTATGCTCTACTTGACTCTTCTAATGGATTGCTTATTCCACTGCAGTTGTTGATCTAAAACTTGTTGTCTATTGTATTCTATCAGTTGTTATACTGTTGAAGGCCTAGGATAATTTATTCTGCATTATCTTATTCATAATATTTCTTATTGGGCTAGTTGAGCTCACCCTTTCTTTCACTGTTCTCTTCAAGAAATGAGAATATAGCTGGATCTAGTCGGGGAATGGATTGACGGTCCAGATGGTTGCATTAGCAGTCCTCACTATTCTGTGAAATAGTGTGATAATAAATGTAATAAGATTGAATTTGAGTGTGGATATTGTCTAGTTGACAATATTCGTTTTAAAACTCTCAGATTATGTTTTGTCATATTTTACACGACAGTTGTATAATTAAGTTGTATTTGAATTTTGTACCATGTAAGTGGCGACCCAAGATGGGTGATGTATACCTGTTTTGGGGGCGTCACATTTTTAATCATTAAATAACACCTTCATAGGATAGATAGCAGATTATAAACCCTTTACAACACAATTACCAATTATTCCAAGAAATCTTTCCCCCAATTTCTTCCCTTTTCCCAAAAATTCAAGAATATCAATCATAATTTTCATGGATTCTCTTATTATAATCATGTATAAATATTAACCATATATGATGATTTTATAATCCATATATATAAGTATATATATCAATTCAATCATAAGTATAAGTTTTTAGGGAATAACCACAAAAAGAAATCAAAACATATAGGTTAGAAGAAATTTATACCTTAAACCCTTGATTGTATACTAGCAAAATTGAGAGCAATCCTTTTCCCCAAAACCCTTCTTCTCTAACTAAGCTTTTTCTCTAATCTCTGTGTTTCTCTCTTGAAGTTCTATTATCTAGCCTTAGGGGAAAAAAAAGAAGCGTAGAAAAAAATAACTGACCTCCCTCACCCCACGTACTCATTAGTTTTAAAAAAAAATAAAAGACGTCAGTTGAAAAAAACCAAAGGCCACAAGGCTTTGTTTGGCTAACCAAAAATTTTCCCCAAACTAAATTAGTTAAATAATCTTATATTATATAGTTTCATGTCACACCTTTAGTTGATTAATTTAAATAACTTCAGTTTAGTTAATTTAAATAACTTATAATAATAAAAAAAATCTTATTATCATTATACTTATAATTAATAAATAATTACATATCTAATTTAATTAATAAATTAGAAACATCACTTTATTTAATTTTTTATTTCCTAATAAATTAAACAATTCATTTAATTTAATTATTTTCTTAAATATTAAGCAAATGATTTAATTTAATTATTTCCTTAAATTAAATCCTTGAGATAAAATTATCATTAGTCAATTTAATTTACATTAATCAATTTAGTTACTAAATTAATTCACCACAATTTTATCAACCATTTATTTATCTCAATAAATAAATTAATTAAAATATTTATTTAATTCAATAAATATTTAAAATTAATTACTAAATTCATTTAATTCCTTCAATAGTTAACTTAACTATTAAACCTCACTTTCCCAATATATGAATATATATTTCTCTTCACCCCAGATCATATGTTTCAAAATATATAACACGTATATATAAATATTCAAACTCAAAACATCTCATAATAAGAATTTTAATTATTAAATTCCTATTTTAATAACCCATAAAAATTCGGGTTGTCACAGCGAGAGTAGGAGTGATATTGACATACTTCATTAGAATCAAATCATCTTGAATGTGGACTGATTGGAGGAAGCAGAGTTGTACTTCTTCGCTCATTGATCAACATATGCAATATCTCTTCCATCGGATGGCCTAAATGGGTGAATTCCCATTTGTTGGCGAAGTCCCGACGGGCTTTAGCTTTTGCTATTTTTGAAATTTTATCCTCTAGTGTTTCACTTTCTGAAGTAAGTGGCAGAGAACTTGTAACTGAAAGTAGTATGCACACAAGCCAATCATGTTTAATGATAAAGCAAATACTTTGTCACAATCTTATTCATTTATTAATAAAAAAGAATTAATTTATTAAAGGCTTTTAATTATCTACAAAATGTTATTTTATAATATGTGATAAACCCATAGTTTTAAGCAATGCTTTTAGAACAATGATGATGATCATTCTAATAAGATCTAAATTCTTAAAAAGCTTAAAACTAAAATAGTTCCCAATCGTTGTATTACTAAATTAAGGATTAGTGAATCTGGATAGATTAGTACATACGTTGTTTGCTCATTGGATGAGGATGCTTGATCTCATGATTTTTTGTGTGGAGACACTAAAGCAAGTATGTAGGTGCTTATTAGCTAATAAGTTCACTGAATGTGGCTCGCTAAGGAATACCTAATGGAGTTTTACTTGCCTATCATTAGGAATTCTTGTAGTGATAGTAGTACAAGTGATCCTTAAACTTGAGATCGTCATAGGATATTGTGTGTGATGAGTTATACTTTGACTTATTCCTTAAGACCCTTAGGTTATATCAAAGGGTATGCTTGGGTATAATAAGTTGTACATGAAGATAATGTATGATCAATAAAGAATCTACCGCTTCTAATAAAAGAAGAGAAATGTCCTATGTGATTCGATAAATGACAACCCAGTAGTCCTTGGCTAAGGCAGAATGAATTCAGAAAGGATTTTCTAATTTGCCTTATTTGGAGTTGTACATTTAAGAGTCGAAATACATATAATTAAATAAAATAAGACTTGACAGTAATTCCATGTCTTATATTTAATTGGGACATTGTATGGTGGAAGGATTGAATTGTACGGTAACTATTTACTCAAAGCTTCTTTTATGATTAATGTTGAAATCTATATTATTTGGAAATTCATTGATCGCTAGGGAGGCTTATCCCTATTGTAGAATAAATATTATTTAATTAAATAAATTAATAGTTTATTTATTTATTTAAATAAGATTAGAATTGTTCTAATTAATTTATTCACAACCGGTTTAATATGTAAAACCTAAAGGGTCGCACCATAAAAAGAAGAATAATTATTTAAGAAATTAATGGCATAATCGTAATAATAAGTGAAGTATATTTAATTTAATCTATGGTGATAGAATAAATTAAATAGCTTAATATTTATTATTTAAAATTTTGGAAATATTAAATATAAATTAACAAAGAGGAGTCTAATTATTATTATTATTATTACTATTATTACTATTTAATTCCTAAAGGAGTTTTGAAATTAATTAATAAAAGTACTCTCATATATCCTAATAAGATTAGGTGGCTAATTAATTAAAAGAGTTTAATTAATTATTCCTAATAAGATTGGGAGCCTAATTAATTAAAGAAGTTTAATTAATTAAAATAAAACCCAATTCCTTAATTGTTAAGGAGGGTTGTCCACATCTATAAATAAGAAGAGTCTTATTATGGGTGGGGGTGGTTGACCCTTTCACAAAAACACGTGAATACGTAATTCCAATAGTTGGGAGAGTACATCTTTTTCTATGAGAGATAGAAAAACTAGGGTTTTGCCAAATACCCTTCTTCTTGAATATTTCTTCTTCCTTGGTGGATCACCTCTAGAGGCCAAACACTTGGGTGGCTAACGTTGATCAAAGGAAGGGACCAAACCCAGTGGATTTGTAAAGCCCCCAAATTCAGGTACTTGAAACCCGAACTCGGTGCTTCACGATACCATTTCTATAAGCGGAATAATACTAATAATAATAACAATAATATAGATATCAAACTTAATTTATACATCAGAGTCTAATCCCCAGGCACGAGACCTTTAAACATTCATTACATGATAATTAATAAGTATCATCGTCATAATAAAGTCTAATTATTACATTGAATACCACAAATCTTATTTGGTTAGCTTTCCTTTTTCTTTGTTTCTGCATGAGCCTTCTGGTTGTTCACACTTAGCTGAAAACATTTAAATTAAGCAAAGATGAGCATTTGAGTGCCCAGCAAGTAATAACAATTATAAATATTAGCTGAAAGGATTAAATATTTTCTTTGTACTACCCTTCTACAACAAATCAATAGTTGTGAAGTAATCTGAACCGATAATAATAATATAACAACTCTCTATCAAATTTTGGAAATTACGTACTGACTATAAATAGGGTTAAGGTGACATACTATGAACATTGTTTTCAATTTTCGAATAGGTTTAGCAGAACTTCATCTGCAAACCGTCATAACTTACGCGCACTGGGTGATCACCTAGCTTATGCCTGTATTGATCAATACTACATGCAAGAACGATATTATCGTTCACTCTTTCCGCCTTGGGCGCATAAAAGTTTTCCCATGTTCAGGATGTTCATACTTATTCGGGAATCCGAATCAAAATAATTTGATTGGATACAAAAAGGTTTTATCATATTCAACGATATTTCTAAATCTGTGTCTAGCTGATCAAATAGCTTAGACGACTTTTACTTAATGTATACATACTGGCAATAAATAGGTATATATATATATATCTTATAATACCCCGAATTTTATGAAATGAAAGTATTCAATTTTCTTATAATTATTATTTTATTTCGTAAATGGTTAAATTGATAAAAGGTTAAAGTTAAGGGTGATATGTGAAAATTTTTGCAAAGTAAGCAAGTTGTTATAAAATATTCGTTTGGTCGGGGATTATTCTTTTTGTCGGGGATTATCCGTACGATGGCACAATCATTGGTGGACCCCACAACGGAAGTATTGTTGTAGTTCGAAAACGACAGAATTATCATTTTATAAAAATAACGGCGAAAGTGTTACCGTTAAAACTGTTGAACTACTCGGTAGTAAAAGTACATTAATATGCGTGGTTTCATAGTAGCACACGGTATTGATTATTGATGCTTACGTAAAAAGTCACTCAGTTATACTCAATTATTACTACAGTAATTGATGCATGATATCTCTCATATTATTGATTCAATTATTGTCTCAGTATAATCTGCATAATATGTTATATTATTAAATCAATAATTGAGACGGCAAAGTTATTCATATTATTATTTTCAATATTGACAATGTCTAGAAGTTCTGTCAAGGAGAGGTTTGGTCACCTAATTGCGCGCCAATAAAGAGAAATCCTTATCGAAAAGCCCCCTCTTTCCTGGGAACAACCTGGTTGTTAAATATTGTGAATTATAATATTAATGATGAATAAGTCCGTGTTGGTTAAAGATGAAATTGATAGTTCCATTGCGTTAGACTCGTTTTACCGCAAAGTATGTTGTGTGTTCATAACGTGTTTCACGTATCGATGTTACGTAATTATTTGGACTACCCAAACCACATTATTGAATTAGAATTAGATGAGATAGCAGAAGATTTAACGTATGAGAAGATAAATGTTAAAATCTTGGATAAGAAGGATTATATTTGACACTCAAAGGTTATACCTCAAGAGTTAGAATCTGAAATGAAGTCAAGATATCCTCACCTCTTCGGCATACCAGGTATGTACGTAAATTTTAAGGTTGATATTTCATAAAGAGGGGAGATTATGAGACCTCAAATTTTATGAATAAAGATTTAAATTTCTCAAAATATTTTTTGAATATTATGGTGTGGATTTAATATAATGTTATAATTGTGGGTACTATTTATAAATTTTGCAAAGTATGCAAGTTGTTATAAAATATTCGATTGGTCGGGGAATATTCGTTTTAACAGGGAATATTCGTACGACGACACAATCATTGGTGGACCCCATAACGGAAGTATTATCGTAGTTAGAAAATGACATAATTATCATTTTAAAAAAATAACGACGAAATTTTACCGGTAAAACTGTTGAACTACTCGGTAGTAAAAGTATAGTAATACACGTGGTTGCATAGTCGCACACGGTATTGATTATTGATGCTTACGTAAGAAGTCACTCAGTTATACTCAATTATTGCTACAGAGAATTTCGCATCATATCTCTCATATTATTGATTCAATTATTGTCACAAGATCATCCGCATAATATGTTATATTATTAAATCAATAATTGAGACGACAAAGTTATTCATATTATTATTTTCAATATCGACAATGTCTAGAAGTTCATCAAGGAAAGGTTTGGTCACCTAATCAAGCGCCAATAATAAGGAGAAATCTTTATCGAAAGCCCCTCTTCCTCGGGAACGACATTCGTTGTTAAATATTGTGAGTTATAATATTAATGATGAATAAGTTCGTGTTGATTAAAGATGAAATTTATAGTTCCATTGTGTTGGAATTATTAGTGTTAGTGGAAATCGACATTTATTTCGATAATAATTGATGTCTGGAAGTTATACTGACCAATTGGGTAATTAATCGGATAAATGAGCAATTAATTGCTATTGATTCACATAATTATAACTAATTGTTCACATGTGTGTACTATTGATTCACATTCATTTACTATTAGAGGAGTTGGTGCAAGAATGATAATACTTGAATAACTAAGTTAAAAATGGAGGTATAGATGAAGGTATTATACTGTAATTAAATTTTTTACATGTTTAGAACTATTGAGTCACATGATTTACTATTGATTCACATGATTTACTATTAGGGGAGGTGGTGCAAGTTTGATAATACTTGTAGGACTAAATTAAAAATGAAGAAAAAGAGGAAGGTATTATACCTGTAATATTTTGAGCTCCAAAACGTTCAATTATCGAAACTATATTTTCCTATAAATAGAAGCTCATTCTTCCTTCATTTCTCACCAATTCACTAAAGCTATAGAGCAATTATTATAGAGAGAAATTATAGAGAGAAAGAAGAAGAGAAGTCTGCTACCTCACTATTCCATTATCCAGTCTTCTTTTGAGGTAAGGGGTATTATTTCTTTCGTATTCATGAAGAGAGCTATTGTTATTCCATCCCTTATTATTTTGTTGGAATAACCTGTATACACGGACTACCGTATACATGGTGAAATTCTTCTATTATTACATTCTTTATTATTATGTTGGAATAACCTGTCTATGCGAAGTACCGCATACATGGTGAAATTCTTCTGTTATTCCATTCTTTATTATTCTGTTGAATAACTTTTTCATGCGATCTATCGCATGCCTCGTGAATTTTGTTGTTATTCCATTCTTTATTATTCGCTGGAATATCCTGCCTCATGCGGATTACGAATGACCGTTCCGCATTTTATTATTCTGTTTGAATATCCCGTCATGCAAGTGGATTAAGGCATTTACCTCGTTCCCTTCTTTATTATTCTCATTGAATAACTCATCTATGTGGTCTATCGCTTTTTTTGATGAATTCTCTTGTTATTCCATTCATTATTATTCTGTTGGAATAACATGTCTATGTGGATTACCGCATGCTGGTGAATGACCTTTCGTATTCATTCTTTATTAAATTGTGGAAATAATCTGTCTACGTAGATTACCGCATGGTGGGTGAAAATCCATTTGCAGTTTCGTATATTATATTATACTCGTATGAGTTATCATTTCTTTTATACTCGTCATGAAATATCATTTTATTTGGTATTTTTCTGTTACGAGTTACTATTTACGGGTTACTATTCACTCCAGTATTATTCACTCGGGTATTCTGGGCACTTTTCGTGTCAGAGTACTATTCACGAGTTACTATTCACGGGTTATTATTCACCCAAATTACTATTTACCCGAATATTATTCACTCCGGTATTTGGGATATTTTTCGTGTCAGGGTACTATTCACAGGGTACTATTCACGATAAAAAATTGATTCTTTTCTGTCCAAATTATTTTTGGTACATGAATATTATTCTTGAATTTTAATCTACAAAGCAAAGATTATGTCGACAATTTGACGTTATTGATTTACGGATAAATTAGATTATAAATCTTTAAAATTTATCCTTGAACTTGTTTTATTGAATTATTATGTCATTGTCATCATCATCTTGCTTATATCAGGTTGAAAGTCATCTTTGGCTTATGTGCATAGATGGACTTGGTATGATTATGACCAAGGATTATTCTAATAATCATGGCATCGTAATGTTACTTAACGATGTGGTAAAAGTCATCATTGGCCTCAGATCGCATTGATGGACAATTGTTGGTATGATTATGACCGTGGATTATTCGGTATAATCATGACCATTGATGATTACATGAATATCCTCGGCAGAAGTGCGTGGATAATTCTCAAAGTAGTATGCATACAAAGCCAATCATCATGTTTGATGATAAAGCATATACTTTGTAACAATCTTATTCATTTATTAATAAAGAGTATTAATTTATTAAAGGCTTTTAATTATCTACATGATGTCTTTGTTTTATAATATGTGATAAACCCATAGTTTTAAGCAATGCTTTTAGAATAATGATGATGATCATTCTAATGAGATCTAAATTCTTAGAAAGCTTAAAACTAAAACAGTTCCCAATCGTTGGATTACTAAATTGGGATTAGTGAATCCGGATAGATTGGTACATACGTTGCTTGCTCATTGGATGAGGATGATTGATCTCATGATCATTTGTGTGGAGACACTAAAGCAAGTATGTAGGTGCTTATTGGAGAATAAGTTCACTGAACGTGGCTCGCTAAGGAATACCTAATGGAGTTTTACTTGCCTGTCAATAGGAATTCCTGTAGTGATAGTAGTATCTTGTGTATGATGAGTTATACTTTGACTTATTCCTTAAGACCCTTAGGGTATATCAAAGGGTATGCTTGGGTATAACAAGTAGTACATGGAGATAATATATGATCAATAAAGAATCTACCACTTCTAATAAAAGAAGAGAATGTCCTATGTGATTCGATAAATGACAACCCAAAGAGTCCTTGGCCAAGGCGTAATGAAATTAGAAAGGAGCTTCTAATTTGCATTATTTGGAGTTGTGCATTTAAGGATCGAAATACATATAATTAAATAAAATAAGACTTGACAAAGTAATTCCATGCCTTATATTTAATTGGGACATCAGATGGTGGAAGGATTGAATTGTATGGTAACTATTTACTCAAAGGTTCTTTTATGATTATTGTTGAAATCTATATTATCCGGAAAGTCGTTGATCGCTAGGGAGGCTTATCCCTATTGTAGAATAAATATTATTTATTTAAATAAAATAATTATTTAATTTATTTATTTAAATAAGATTAGAATTGTTCTAATTGATTTATTCACAACCGGTTTAATATGGAGAACCTAAAGGGTCACACCATAAAAGGAAGAATAATTATTTAAGAAGTTAATGGCATAATCGTAATAATATATGTTATGTATATTTAATTTAATCTATGGTGATAGAATAAATTAAATAGCTTAATATTTATTATTTAATATTTTAGAAATACTAAATATAAATTAATAAGAGGAGTCTTATTAATATTATTACAATTATTATTATTATTTTAATTTCTAAAAGAGTTTAGGAATTAATTTAATATAAGTACTCTCATTTATTCCTAATTGGATTAGGAAAGAAAATTAGTTAAAGGAGTTTAATTAATTATCCCTAATAAGATTAGGGAGCCCCTTTAATTAAAAGGGTTTAATTAAATAATACCTTATTTTAATAGGGTTACTTGATATCTTTATAAGAGGAGTCTTATATCAGATATCTAGACTACGATACAATTCCAATGGTTGGAGAGTACGCTCCTTTTCTATAGAGATAGAAAAACTAGGGTTTAGTCAACAACCCATCTTCTTGAATCCTTCTTCTTCCTTGGTGGATCACCTCTAGAGGCCAAACACTTAGGTGGCTAACGTTGATCAAAGGAAGGAACCAAACCCGGTGAATTCAAGTTGAACGCGAAAAGAATAGGAGGTGAACTTGTACCTGAGGAAGCTCGGATCTTCAAGGGTATGATTCTTGTTCTTCAATTTTTTTCGTTTAATTAATAATTGTGCATAAAGGGTGATCCGGGTATATGGTTTGTAAAAATTTTAAACTCTGATTTTCCACGTTTCCGCTTATTTTTAAAATTTGATTGCGTTCATGAATATTACAAACCTAACAGTGGCATCAGAGCCAAACCATTATACAAATTATTAATTGTTCAAAATTTGATATGTATATTGATATGTGTTTAGAACAATTTAATTGGGCATAATTCTGTTGTATAGAATTTAAAAAAAAATACAATATGCTAATGTTTGTTCCTCAGAACTTATATATGATTACTTATATATAATACATATATATTAGTAATCTTTTATGATTCACGTAGGCAGGAAGTTACAGGTGATTTTCATTTTACACGGTTGCTAATTCGGTAATATGAATAATATACATATATATATTATTCTTAATAATTTTATAATTAAAATAAAAGTTTATTTTAATTTTAAAATAATTTTTTTTTTAATTTAGAATAAAAGTTTATTTTAATTTTAAAATTAGAATTTCATGCTAACTAATTAGAGTTAGAATTGGATTCTATGATAACTAATTGGAGTTGAAATTGGATTATATGTTTCCTTAAATAAAGGAGTTTATTTAGATATGAAATAAGATTTCATATTATTCAAAATAAAAGAGTTTATTTGTGAATAGGAAAGAGAATCCTAATTTCCTTAAATAAAAGAGTTTATTTAGATATGAAATAAGATTTCATATTATTCAAAATAAAGGAGTTTATTTGTGAATAGGAAAGAGAATCCTGTTTCCTTTAATAAAGGAGTTGTTTTTTTTACATGGAATTGGATTTCATAATTAATTAAAATAAAGGAGTTTATTTTGATTAAAGATTTTGATTAAAATAAAATAGTTTATTTTATTCAAAATTGGATAAATTAAAATAAAATAGTTTTATTTTGATTTAAATTTGGATTAAAATAAAGGAGTTTATTTTGATTCAAAAATAGATTTTATACTAACTAAATTTGCCCATTAAATGATATCAATATATATATTTAATGTTTATTATTCATCAGATGAATGTTATGTATTGATGCATATTGTGATATGTATGATACTAAATGAGATTGATTATGGACAATTGACCAATGTGATTGGATTTTATTTTAGTTGGATGCATGAATGTATGGGTTTTATTAAATGGGGTCTGCGTACCTCGTCTTCTCTAATTTTTCTGAATGTAAATTCTATCTCCCTCCTATGTACTTCCCCTTGACTGCTGATCAAGGTTTCTATTTATTTTAAATAGTTTTGTAATAGGAATAGTTAGAATTAATTTTGAAAAATTGAAGATCAAGGAGCAAGGAGCGCTTGAAGACCCGTTTGTAATGGAGCCCGGGTTTAAATGTAATAGTTATAATTAAATATTATTTCTTGCACCCCTAGGGTTTGACCTTTTGGTTCACTTGGTGGCTCTAGTGAACCAAACTAGAATAAAAGTCCATAATCAATCCGAGTAGAATATAGTATTCTATATGTGCATGCTTATACTATATATATTATATATTATGCAAACATGTTTCGCATGTTCATTAATATGACGCGTATTTTATATATATATGTGCATGCTCGCTAAACAAGATGAGACAAATTAATAACAAACCCCTCAATTTTTTATATTAAGTCCTAAGCGTTCAAAGATATTTAGAATATCGAACATCGCCTTCTAGCATGATAAAATTAATAGAGTATTAAATATTTAATATCAGTTTGTTGTGTCACCACAAGGAAAGTATTAAGTATTTAAGATGTTAATTTATCACATTTGATGCTTATAATGAAAATTGAACAATATTGTTTTGTTGTGTCACCACAAGGATGATATTTTTCTTTTTTGAATATATGGAGTGCTAGGTCGGACTTAACTTGGATAATTTTGATTCGGATGTGCCACCACTTGATCAAAATAATCTAAGAGGCAAAAGAAAAGGAGTTGCATAGTTGATGTAATTGACAAAAGTTGTCTACCTATTTATTTATATATAGTTTGTTGTGTCACCACAAGGCTATATACATTTGAAATGGGATCTTTATTCTCACTAGCAAATCTTTAATCGATTTTTTGCTTAACTATATAAGTGAGGGTAATATAGTTTGAAGAAAATAGTGAGAGATGCCAATTTAAAACAAGACCTAATTTATTTTGGTAATTAATAAAAGAATGTATGTTAAAATGTTGTTAATTACAAATTCATTTACGTAATTTTACAATGTCTAAATTACTATCAATCGCGAAACATATTAGATGTTATTTAACCAAACCGTATTAAACGGATTGGTTAAGGAATTTGAGAATAGTTCTCATGGTGAAAAGTTATCTTATGTCCTAAATACGCCTATCCTCTCAGCAATGGTTGCGCATAATGCCTCCGAGGAAGACATTGCTACTTTTAGAAAGTGGCAAGATGATGCATACCGTTGGCTCAATGCATCATGCTCGCATCTATGAGTAACGAGCTTCAACACAAGATGAAACTATAGATGCTTCTACTATATTCCCATACACATCAAGTAGTTGATGGTGAGGAAAGTAGGACTGATAGATATCAGATATCTAAGGAGCTCTTCCGATCTAGAATGATCGATGACACTACAGTACAGATAAAAGTCCTTAACATTATCAATTTAATTGATCAATTAGGACAACGAGTTTTGTCTTGGATGAAGAGTTGAGCCAAGATTTGATCTTGCACTCACTCCCGGACTCCTTTCACAATTGTTATGAATTTTTCATATGAACAAGCTAGATATCAGCCTCGCTGATTTGCTTAACATATTGAAAAATGTTGAGAGTCACTTTCCAACCAAGAAAAATCAAGTCTTACTGGTAAGGGCCAAAGGATCTTCTGAAAAGAAGAACGATTCAAAGAATGTAAATAGAAAGGCATAAACAAAGGATGATAAGAACAAAACTGATACGGATAGCAAAGGAGCTTGCTTCCACTGCAATAAGCCTGGACACTGGAAAGAAACTGCGAGAAGCATCTTGCAGAGCTAACCAAAAGAAGCTTAGTGAAGTTTCAGTTAGAAATACAATTTTGTTCATAATTTAAAATAATTTTTTCTTTAAGTCAAGGTTCTACTTGGGTATTGGATACCGACTTTGGTTATCATAAATATAGATTTATGAAGGGACCAAATAGAAGTAGAAAGCTAAACAAATATAAGTAATCCTATGTACGGAAATGTAGCAAAGGTTGCCATATTAGCCATAGAAACTTATAGTTTAGCAATGCCTACTACCAAATCTATTAAGTCAATAAGTTGTTATTGTATTCCAGTTCTTGTTAAAAATATTATTTCCATTTTATTGTTGACAATAAAATCTTTGGTATTATAATTAAGAACAATTGTTGTTCTATTTATAATAATAATGTTTTGTATAGAATCGGAATATTACTTAATAAATTTTGTATACTTGACTTACATGAAAATAATTTTGCATATTGAACAAATTTGTATAAGAAAAGGAGATGATCATTCAAAGAGTTGAATGTGTGTATTTGCTGAAATACAAGTATGAATTATTTGAAAGGTTCAAAGAATTCAGAAGTGAAACAAATTGACAATGTATTAAGATTCTTTGATTAGATCAAGGAATAAATACTTGTGAAATAAGTTTCTAAATCATCTTAAATGGTTTTTTCATAATGGACGCCTCCTGATACGCAGTAATTGATTGATGTATTTGAATGGAAAAATCATACCTTGTTGGACATGGTGTGGTCCATAATGATTTTACCGACATTTCAGTATCCCTCTAGGGTCATGTCCTAGAAATGGCTGCATATCTACAAAAAGGTAACCTCAAAATCCGGCCCCAAGACTCCATAAAAGTTATGGATAGGGAGGATTCCTAATCTTAAGTATGTTAAGATAAGGGGTTGTCCAACTTATGTGAAAAGGTTTCAAAAAGATAAGCTTGGGACAAGATTTGACAAGTGTAGATTTATGGGACATCCTAAAGTAAGTTTAGGGTATATGCTCTATAATCCTACTTAGTAAAAGGTGTTTGTTGCGAAACACACTACCTTTTAAGATAAAGGTGTTTATCATTGAAGGGGCTAGTGGGAGGATAATAGTTGAAGAGTTCAAGAACCATAAAACACTATAAGTCAAATATGAGGAACCTGTAGATAGACCTATTGTACCACAACCGAATCGTAAATCTGGAATAGTACCAAAGATACCTAGGAGGTATGGATTCATCATGGATGATGATGATGAGGTACACATCATAGAAGATGATGATCCAGTTACATACGATGAGGTAAGAGTTCTAGTGTGTACAAAAGGGTCAGTGGGAGCGTCGTGAAATTTCTAGTATTATATGTTGATATACTACGGATGAGGAATTACATACCAATGCTACAATCAGTAAAGATAAAGTTGTCTAAACAATCCTCCATGAATGATTTGGGAAGAGTATCGTTATTGGGGATGCAAATCTATATAGATAGATTTAAAAGGATGCTCGACTTTTTAACCCAAGGAATGTATATTCATTTGATGCTAAAGTCGCTTAGCATGGCAAACTCAAGAGATGTCTCATGTTGATGAGCCGTGGAGTGTATCTCTTTAATAGTCCCCATAGACTCCAAAAAGAGAGATCGCATGAGTAATTATCATGTATGCAATGAAATGTACGAGACTTGATGTCGATCACCATATTCGGAGAAGTTCAACGTGAGACGTTGAAAAACATCTTAAAGTACTTTACTGGTACTAAGGATGTGATCATATTTATGGTGGGTCTGAATTAAAACTAGAGGGCTTAACAGACTCAAGTTTTTCAGACAGACCAAGACGACAAAAAATTCACTTTAAGGTAAAGTGTTACCATGATCAGTGGTGCAGTGAATTGGAAAGGTTCCAAACAGCAAAGAGTTGTTGGTTTAGTGATAAAGACAAAGTATATATGTAACGCCCCCAAAATAGGTCCATTCCATCCAACCCATTCTGAGTCGCCAAATATATGGTACAAAAAACAACTACAACTTTATTACAACAATTGTCGTGCAAAATACAACAACACATATGCTGTGAGTTTGGATACAAATATATACCAACTGTAGCACGTCACAATGACACCTTACATAAAGGTATAGTCAAAAACTATTTTAGAAATTAGAATCTTTGGGAAGTGCTCAAGGAAACCTTCGTACATGGGAGGCCATGCTATTAGGTTATGGTAGATATCATATGGCCACGGAATTATCCTTGGTTGACCCAATAGACCCCAAAGAAAAACGAGAAGATTACTATCATATTCTTCCCAATGGTGAGTCTTCTCTTGACATATCATTATCTCCACTGTCTCTAATTGGGTATTATACTCCAAACAAACACCAAGATTATATAGGTAGTGCTTGTAAATATACTCAGCAAGTGGATGAGCACAACCATGTCTTATGATAACACGAGTTTGTATGTCATTAGACATCTTGTATGATAGTGACAAAACACCCTTCCAAAGTTGGGTTCGCCTCACCCTATTTAATTCACCAAAAATAACTATTAAATGATGTGTAAAATACAACACACTAAAGTCCTCAATAAAATTATTTCCATACTCTTTAGGGAGAACCTCAACAACTATAGACCACCGTTATATTCCTTGTTATCCCAGCTCCAACCCAAATACACTTTTATTACACGAAAGGAATTGTGAAACAAAAGGGTGAGCACAACTAGCTCAAGAAAGAATATTATAACTAAAGATACATAAATTATCAATAGTCTTCATCAATAATAAATCGTAAATTTAGAACATATGGTAGATGATAAAACTTTTCAACCATAGTTGCAAATGAACGAGCAATCCATTAAAAGAGTCAAATAGACTATAAAGTCTATTGTCTTCTCCACGTTAAAAGTCCACCAACAATATTTTATCCCTCAGTAACATCAATCAACAGCCTTTCCACAATCATATGAATAACTCATAATCATAATTGTGATTCTAAATTCCTCTTCATCATCCGGATGAAGATAATTTTCATCACCGCCTTTACCTCAAACATCAAATACCATGGTTATACCAAATCACGCTTCATGTTCATAATCATACTAATAAATTCATATTTGCACCACGAAAGATATTCATCAACAGCTCATCTTTACACTACAAAGCAAAAGATATTCAACAACAAAATCATCTTTGCATTACGAGCAAAAGATATTCATCAATAATTCATCTTTGCACTACAGGCTAAGATATTCATCAATAAGTCATCTTTGCACTACGAGCCAAAGATATTCATATATCAAAGAAATACATAATCATTTTAGAAGTTATATAACAATAATTATAACCATGTTGATCAATTCACCTTTGCACTTAAGCTAAAAATATTCAATTATAAATTCAATGGTCATGATCATACCACCAACAATTCAACTTTTGCACTCTTGGCAAAGAGAACCTATAGTCACGATCATACCAATAATCTACCCATCTTTACACTCAAGTCAAAGAGAAATATTATCATTAGGGTTATAAGAATGTTATATAAAAACAATATAATCAAAACATGGTTTTAATTTCAAGAGTAAGATTCATAAATCAACGATAATTTGGTCAGAGAAGAAACCAATTTGTCGTGAATAGTACCCCGTATTCGTACATAGTACCGTATAAGTGCATAGTAACCTCGACACGAAAAGATAAAGTTTCATAATAAAATTCATATCCATATTTATAACACCTTAATCCAAATGTTATAAATCACTTAGAAATCTCATAATCTAATATTATTAATATTATAATAATATTTTAATCATTTCTTAAACTTATAAATAATTTAATCCAATTATTTACACTTTAATAATTAATGCATTTAATCATCTAAAATGCCAAACTCATAAGATTTCACCATCATTAACCTAAACCCTCATAAAAATCAGATATACCTCATATATGATTCTCAAGCCAATAAATTATATTTTCCAATTTTCTTACTTCACATAACATATTTAATTCATTTACTCATAACTAGAATATTTTCATGAAAAATACCAAATCAATTCCAAAATATTTCTTTTCTAGGATTTAGCATAACATAGTCCCATATTGAACATATATTTTTCTCAAAATTTTAAAAATTCATTTACTATTTTTCATATGGCCAAAACCACCGAATATTTAAACATTTATCATAAATTATACTTTTATCCAAAAATTCTGAAATTTACACGGTATACTGATATTATATAGATGTACTCCCAATAAAAATTTCATCAATTTTGGAGTTAATCACAAGGAGTTATAAATAGTTACTTTTAAAATAGTCTTTTCTCATAAAATCCATAACTCCTAATCTATATATCCAAAATTGCCATTTTGGACACACTCTACAAAACTCATCAAAATATCATTTCAAATGTTTCCAGAATTTTTGAAGGTTCAAAAAATTTCAAACTAAAAACATAATAACCCTTAAAATCCTTTACTATCATTTACCTCAAAAAGCAAGATTCTAATTAGAATAACGACGAACTAACTTGCAAATCAGATATAGCAACACTCAAAGTATACTCAAAATACTCACAAGAATACGCTCGATAATATAGAGAGAAAACTTCAGTTTACGGTATGATTTTCAATTCTAACCTAAGCACCCTATTTATAGGAAAATCTTAGAACACCAAAGCGTAAAATTTATTAAATATTATTATATTTTTCCAAAACTTCATACGCATGTTTTTACCATCTGAACTCAGCCCCTATCACATGTTAAATGAGGAAAACAAAATGAAAAACACGTTTTTGTAAATAAAATAATTAAAACTTTCAAAAATCAATTATTTGAACTTGAACTTCAATAATTCATAATAAATAGCCCTTTTATCGAAAAATTCAATCTCATGAGAGTTTTTATAGGAAATTCAATTCTCGAAAACTTTGCAGAAGAAAGTTTTCCTAAATTCCAAACAAAATTTGACCGAGAATCCACAAGCGGGTGATTTTACAAAATTTATAATCAAATTTCTATTCAATAATTGTGTCCACCAACACACAAAATATGTGTTAAACTTTTATTACCACAAAAATAATCTTCCTCCTCATATACTCATATATCCCACATTCATTATAAAAATATCACCAGTTAATATATTATTAAAATAATATATTTAAATAAATTATTTTATCAGAAAAAGACAAAATATTAATTTTCAACAATTGTCACATTAAAAATTTTCTCCATTTATGTCCACATAAAATATTTTCCTCATCATAAAAATCAATAATTAATTATTCACAAATAATATTACATAATCACAATATTGACAACCAGGCAGTTCCCAGGAAAGAGGGGGCTTTCTAATAAGGATCTCTCCTTACTGGCGCGCAATTAGGTGACCAAACCTCTCCTTAGACAGAACTTTCTAGACATTGCCAATAATGTTATTCAGATAATATGAATTATTGCTCCGATAATGGAAAATACTGTGTAATGACAATTCTTGAAACAACAGTAATATAAAATATCAACGCAACAATTATTGAATCAATAAAATATAATATTGAACAGTAATTACTGTAACAATTATTGAGTAGTGCTTTCTTACGTAAGAATCAATAATTCAAAAATATTGTGCAATCTGAGTGTTTTTCTTCGTGCAACAACGCCAGACATATTACTTTACTTTACCCAAGATTATTCCAAATGATGTTAATTGTAACAATTACTGTTATTATTTATAAAACTCCCTTTTATCGCGTTTTCTTCATCCGACGCTTATTCTCATTATATGGGCCCACAAATGGTCTGCTACCGTCGCATTTAATATTCCCAACGTAAAAGAATATTCCACGACCAAACGAATATTCCCCGACAATAATGAGTATTTTATAACCACTTGCTTATTTTGAAAAAATTATATATATCACCCTTAACTTTAACTTTTATCAATTTAACCATTTACTGAATAGTAATTATAAGAAAAATTGAATACTTTTATTTCATAAAATTCGGGGCCTTACAATATAGCTATAAATGAAGCTGCAAGTTGATTGTTTGGATTAAAAGTTCATTACAGAACTAGGAATAGTTCCTAAGTCTCATCTTGGATCTAAACATGTGTTGTGGCACTTTCATTTGATTATTAGAATCATTGAAAGATGGGAAAACACTATAGAGATAGTGGACTCTCATGAACAACATTACATATCCATTAACTAAAGCTTATCCAACAGCAGGATAATCGTCACTTAGAGAAGAAGAGTATGAGATACCATGACGATTGGCTTTAGTGCAAGTGGGAGATTGGAAGTAGTATGCACACAAGCCAATCATGTTTGATGATAAAGCATATACTTTGTAACAATCTTATTCATTTATTAATAAAGAGTATTAATTTATTAAAGGCTTTTAATTATCTACATGATGCTGTTTTATAATATGTGATAAACCCATAGTTTTAAGCAATGCTTTTAGAATAATGATGATGATCATTCTAATGAGATCTAAATTCTTAGAAAGCTTAAAACTAAAATAGTTCCCAATCGTTGGATTACTAAATTAGGATTAGTGAATCCGGATAGATTGGTACATACGTTGTTTTGCGCTTTCATTGGATGAGGATGATTGATCTCATGATCATTTGTGTGGAGACACTAAAACAAGTATGTAGGTGCTTATTGGAGAAAAAGTTCATTTGAACGTGGCTCGCTAAGGAATACCTAATGGAGTTTTACTTGCACATCGATAGGAATTCTCAGTAGTAGTAGTAGACAAGTAATCCTTGGACTTGAGATCATCATAGTATCTTGTGTATGATGAGTTATACTTTGACTTATTCCTTAAGACCCTTAGGGTATATCAAAGGGTATGCTTGGGTATAACAAGTAGTACATGGAGATAATATATGATCAATAAAGAATCTACCACTTCTAATAAAAGAAGAGAAATGTCCTATGTGATTCGATAAATGACAACCCAGTAGTCCTTGGCCAAGGCAGAATAAAATTAGAAAGGAGTTTCTAATTTGCATTATTTGGAGTTGTGCATTTAAGGATCGAAATACATATAATTAAATAAAATAAGACTTGACGATAATTCCATGTCTTATATTTAATTGGGACATTGTATGGTGGAAGGATTGAATTGTACGGTAACTATTTACTCAAAGGTTCTTTTATGATTAATGTTGAAATCTATATTATCTGGAAAGTCGTTGATCGCTAGGGAGGCTTATCCCTATTGTAGAATAAATATTATTTATTTAAATAAATTAATTATTTAATTTATTTATTTAAATAAGATTAGAATTGTTCTAATTAATTTATTCACAACCGGTTTAATATGGAGAACCTAAAGGGTCACACCATAAAAGGAAGAATAATTATTTAAGAAGTTAATGGCATAATCGTAATAATATATTATGTATATTTAATTTAATCTATGGTGATAGAATAAATTAAATAGCTTAATATTTATTATTTAATATTTTAGAAATACTAAATATAAATTAATAAGAGGAGTCTTATTAATATTATTACAATTATTATTATTATTTTAATTTCTAAAAGAGTTTAGGAATTAATTTAATATAAGTACTCTCATTTATTCCTAATTGGATTAGGAAGGAAAATTAGTTAAAGGAGTTTAATTAATTATCCCTAATAAGATTAGGGAGCCCCTTTAATTAAAAGGGTTTAATTAAATAATACCTTATTTTAATAGGGTTACTTGATATCTTTATAAGAGGAGTCTTATATCAGATATCTAGACTACGATACAATTCCAATGGTTGGAGAGTACGCTCCTTTTCTATAGAGATAGAAAAACTAGGATTTAGTCAACCACCCATCTTCTTGAATCCTTCTTCTTCCTTGGCGGATCACCTCTAGAGGCCAAACACTTGGGTGGCTAACGTTGATCAAAGGAAGGAACCAAACCCGGTGAATTCAAGTTGAACGCGAAAAGAATAGGAGGTGAACTTATACCTGAGGAAGCTCGGATCTTCAAGGGTATGATTCTTGTTCTTCAATTTTTTTCGTTTAATTAATAATTGTGCATAAAGGGTGATCCGGGTATATGGTTTGTAAAAATTTTAAACTCTGATTTTCCACGTTTCCGCTTATTTTTAAAATTTGATTCCGTTCATGAATATTACAAACCTAACAAATTCGATGATGTGAATTATTTATTAAGCTGAGTCTCAGCGATAAAGTTGATGAAAAACTTTTTAAATCATAGAAGATAGTAGATTTTATGCTCTACTTGACTCTTCTAATGGATTGCTTATTCCATTGCAGTTGTTGATCTAAACTTTGTTGTCTATTATATTCTATCATTTGTTATACTGTTGAAGGCTAAGGATAATTTATTCTGCATTATCGTATTCATAATATTTTTTATTGGGCTAGTTGAGCTCACCCTTTCTTTCACTGTTCTCTTCAGGAAATGAGAATATAGCTGGATCTAGTCGGGGAATAGATTGAAGGTCTAGATAGTTGCATTAGTAGACCTCACTATTCTATGAAATAGTGTGATAATAAATGTAATAAGTTTGAATTTTGAGTGTGGATATTGTCTAGTTGAAAATATTCGTGTTAAAACTCTCAGATTATGTTTTGTCATATTTTACACGACAGTTGTATAATTAAGTTGTATTTGAATTTTGTACCATGTAAGTGGCGACCCAAGATGGGTGATGTATACCTGTTTTGGGGGCGTCACATTTTTAATCATCAAATAACACGTACATAGGATAGATAACAGATTATAAACCCTTTACAACATAATTACCAATTATTCCAAGAAATCTTTCCCCCAATTTCTTCCCTTTTCCCAAAAATTTAAGAATATCAATCATAATTTTCACGGATTCTCTTATTACAATCATGTATAAATATTAACCATATGTGATGATTATCAATTTATAATCCATATATATAAGTATATATATCAATTCAATCATAAGTATAAGTTTTTAGGGAATAGCCACAAAAAGAAATCAAAACATATAGGTTAGAAGAAATTTATACCTTAAACCCTTAATTGTATGCTAGCAAAATTGAGAGCAATCCTTTTCCCCAAAACCCTTCTTCTCTAACCAAGCTTTCTCTCTAATCTCTATGTTTCTCTCTTGAAGTTCTATTATCTAGCCTTAGGGGAAAAAAAGAAGCGTAGAAAAAAATAACTGACCTCCCTCACCCCACGTACTCATCAGTTTTAAAAAAAAATAAAAGACGTCAGTTGAAAAAAACCAAAGGCCACAAGGCTTTGTTTGGCTAACCAAAAATTTTCCCCAAACTAAATTATTTAAATAATCTTATATTATATAGTTTCATGTCACACCTTTAGTTGATTAATTTAAATAACTTTAATTTAGTTAATTTAAATAACTTATAATAATAATAAAAAAAATCTTATTATCATTATACTTATAATTAATAAATAATTACATATCTAATTTAATTAATAAATTAGAAACATCACTTTATTTAATTTTTTATTTACAAATAAATTAAACAATTCATTTAATTTAATTATTTTCTTAAATATTAAGTAATTGATTTAATTTAATTATATCCTTAAATTAAATCCTTGAGATAAAATTATCATTAGTCAATTTAATATACATTAATCAATTTAGTTACTAAATTAATTTACCATAATTTTATCAACCATTTATTTATCTCAATAAATAAATTAATTAAAATATTTATTTAATTCAATAAATATTTAAAATTAATTACTAAATTCATTTAATTTCTTCAATAGTTAACTTAACTATTAAACCTCACTTACCCAATATATGAATATATATTTCTCTTCACCCCAAATCACATGTTTCAAAATATATAACACGTATATATAAATACTCAAACTCAAAACATCTCATAATAAGAATTTTAATTATTAAATTCCTATTTTAATAACCTATAAAAATTCGGGTTGTCACAGCGAGAGTAGGAGTGATATTGACATACTCCATTAGAATCAAATCATTTTGAATGTGGACTGATTGGAGGAAGCAGAGTTGAACTTCTTCGCTCATTGATCAACATCTGCAATATCTCTTCCATCGGTTGGCCTAAATTGGTGAATTCCCATTTGTTGGCGAAGTCCCGATGGGCTTTAGCTTTTGCTCTTTTTGAAATTTTATCCTCTAGTGTTTCACTTTTTGGAGTAAGTGGCAGAGAACTTGTAACTGAAAGTAATATGCACACAAGCCAATCATGTTTAATGATAAAGCAAATACTTTGTAACAATCTTATTCATTTATTAATAAAAAAATTATTAATTTATTAAAGGCTTTTAATTATCTACAAAATGTTATTTTATAATATATGATAAACCCATAGTTTTAAGCAATGCTTTTAGAACAATGATGATGATCATTCTAATGAGATCTAAATTCTTAAAAAGCTTAAAACTAAAATAGTTCCCAATCGTTGGATTACTAAATTAGGGATTAGTGAATCTGGATAGATTGGTACATATGTTGCTTGCTCATTGGATGAGGATGATTGATCTCATGATCAATAAAGAATCTACCGCTTCTAATAAAAGAAGAGAAATGTCCTATGTGATTCGATAAATGACAACCCAGTAGTCCTTGGCTAAGGCAGAATGAATTGAAAGGATTTTCTAATTTGCATTATTTGAGTCGTACATTTAAGAGTCGAAATACATATAATTAAATAAAATAAGACTTGACAATAATTCCATGTCTTATATTTAATTAGGACATTGTATGGTGGAAGGATTGAATTATGCAGTAACTATTTACTCAAAGGTTCTTTTATAATTAATGTTGAAATCTATATTATTTGGAAAGTCATTTGATCATTTAGGGAGGCTTATCCCTATTGTAGAATAAATATTATTTATTTAAATAAATTAATAGTTTATTTATTTATTTAAATAAGATTAGAATTGTTCTAATTAATTTATTCACAACCTTTAATATGGAAAACCTAAAGGGTCACACCATAAAAGAAGAATAATTATTTAAGAAGTTAATGGCATAATCGTAATAATAAGTTAAGTATATTTAATTTAATCTATGGTGATAGAATAAATTAAATAGCTTAATATTATTATTTAAAATTTTGGAAATATTAAATATAAATTAACAAAGAGGAGTCTTATTATTATTATTACTATTATTACTATTTAATTCCTAAAGGAGTTTGGAAATTAATTAATAAAAGTACTCTCATATATCCTAATAAGATTAGGTGGCTAATTAATTAAAAGAGTTTAATTAATTATTCCTAATAAGATTGGGAGCCTAATTAATTAAAGAAGTTTAATTAATTAAAATAAAACCCAATTCCTTAATTATTAAGGAGGGTTTCCACATCTATAAATTAGAAGAGTCTTATTATGGGTGGGGGTGGTTGACCCTTTCACAAAAACACGTGAATACGTAATTCCAATAGTTGGGAGGGTACATCTTTTTCTATGAGAGATGGAAAAACTAGGGTTTTGCCAAATACCCTTCTTCTTGAATATTTCTTCTTCTTTGGTGGATCACCTCTAGAGGCCAAACACTTGGGTGGCTAACGTTGATCAAAGGAAGGGACCAAACCCGGTGGATTTGTAAAGCCCCCAAATTCAGGTACTTGAAACCCAAACTCGGTGCTTCACGATACCATTTCTATGAGCGGAATAATACTAATAATAATAACAATAATATAGATATCAAACTTAATTTATACATCAGAGTCTAATCCCCAGGCACGAGACCTTTAAACATTCATTACATGATAATTAATAAGTATCATCATCATAATAAAGTCTAATTATTACATAGAATACCACAAATATTATTTGGTTAGCTTTCTTTTTTCTTTGTTTCTGCATGAGCCTTCTGGTTGTTCACACTTAGCTGAAAACATTTAAATTAAGCAAAGATGAGCATTTGAGTGCCCAACAAGTAATAACAATTATAAATATTAGCTGAAAGGATTAAATATTTTCTTTGTACTACCCTTCTACAACAAATCAATAGTTGTGAAGTAATCTGAACCGATAATAATAACATAACAACTCTCTATCAAATTTTGGAAATTACGTACTGACTATAAATAATGTTAAGGTGACATACTATGAACATTGTTTTCAATTTTCGAATAGGTTTAGCAGAACTTCATCCGCAAACCGTCATAACTTACGGGCACGGGGGGTGATCAGCCCGTTATGCCTTGTATTGATCAATACTACATGCAAGAACGATATTATCGTTCACTCTTTCCGCCTTGTGCGCATAAAAGTTTTCCCATGTTCAGGATGTTTATACTTATTCGGGAATCCGAATCAAAACAATTTGATTGGATACAAAAAGGTTTTATCATATTCAACGATATTTCTAAATCTGTGTCTAGCTGATCAAATAGCTTAGACGACTTTTACTTAATGTATACATACTGGCAATAAATAGGTATATATATATATATATATATATATATATATATATATATATATATTGTAAGACCCCGAATTTTATGAAATGAAAGTATTCAATTTTCTTATAATTATTATTTAATTTTGTAAATGGTTAAAATGATAAAAGGTTAAAGTTAAGGGTGATATATGAAAATTTTTGCAAAGTAAGCAAGTTGTTATAAAATATTCGTTTGGTCGAAGAATATTCTTTTTGTCGGGGAATATCCGTACGATGGCACAATCATTGGTGGACCCCACAACGGAAGTATTGTCGTAGTTCAAAAACGACAGAATTATCATTTTATAAAAATAACGGAGAAAGTGTTACCGTTAAAACTATTGAACTACCCAGTAGTAAAAGTACAGTAATATGCGTGGTTTCATAGTAGCACACGGTATTGATTATTGATGCTTACGTAAGAAGTCACTCAATTATACTCAATTATTACTACAGTAATTGCTGCATGATATCTCTCATATTATTGATCCAATTATTGTCACAGTATCATCTGTATAATATGTTATATTATTAAATCAATAATTGAGACGGCAAAGTTATTCATATTATTATTTTCAATATTGAAAATGTCTAGAAGTTCTGTCAAGGAGAGGTTTGGTCACCTAATTGCGCGCCAATAAAGAGAAATCCTTATCGGAAAGCCCCTCTTTCACGGAAGCGACACGGTTATTAAATATTGTGAATTATAATATTAATGATGAATAAGTCCGTGTTGGTTAAAGATGAAATTGATAGTTCCATTGTGTTAGAATTATTAGTGTTAGTGAAAATCGACATTTATTTCGATAATAATTGATATCTGGAGGTTATGTTGACCAATCGTAATAATTAACTTAGGATAAATGAGCAATTAATTGCTATTAATTCACATGATTATAACTATTAATTCACAGGATTGAACTATTGGTTCACATTATTTACTATTAGGGGATGTGGTGCAAGTTTGATAATACTTGCAAGACTAAATTAAAAATAAAGGAAAAGACGAAAGTATTATTCTGTAATATTTTGAGCCCCAAAATGTGAAATTATAAAAACTATATTTTCCTATAAATAGAAGCTCATTCCTTCATTATTTTTCACTAATTCACTAAGTTTCACAAGAGCAATTATTATAGAGAAATTATAGAGAGAGAAGCTATAGAGAGAAAGATGAAGAGAAGTCTGCTACCTCACTATTCTAATATCCAGTTTCTTCTAAGGTAAGGGATATTATTATTATAGTAAGGGGTATTATTTCTTTCGTATTCATGAAGAGAGCTATCGTTATTCCATTTCTTATTATTACATTGGAATAATGCATCTCACGCGACTCTAGTATACATGGTGAAATTTTTTGTTATTCCATTCTTTATTATTCATTTGGAATATCTTGTCTACGCGGATTACGCATGACACAGTTCCATTCTTTATTTTTCTCATTGGAATATCACATGCATGGCGATTCTGGCATGACTTCGGTTCCATTATTTAATATTCGTTGTTTAGAATAACTTTTATGCATTTTAGGTCTATCGTATGCCTGTTGAATTCTTTTGTTATTCCAATTTTTATTATTCTATTGGAATAACCTATCTATGTGAATTATTGCATGCATGGTGAATGATCCTTCGTATTCATTTTTTTATTAAATTAAGGTAATGATCTGTCTACGTGGATTACCGCATGGTGGGTGAAAATCCATTTGTAGTTTCGTAATTTTTCTGACTCTCAAAAATTTCAAAAAAATTTGAAATGATAATTTGTTGAGTTTTCTAGATTGTGTACAAAAATGGTGATTTTTGGATGTATAGATTAGGAGTTATTAATTTTATGGGAAAAGACTATTTTAAAAGTAAACCTTTATAACTCCTTGTGGTTAACTCCAAAATTGGTGAAATTTTTAGTGGGAGTACATGTATATAACAGGAGTATACTCTGTAAATTTCGAATTTTTTGGATAAAAGTACAATTTATGATAAATGTCTAAATATTCGACAGTTTTGGCCATATGAAAAATAGTAAATGAATTTTAAAAATTTCGAGAAAAATATATGTTCAATATGAGACTATATTCTGCTAAATCCTAGAAAAGAAAACTTTTTGAGACTGATTTTTTATTTTTCATGAAAATGGTTTAGTAACGAACATATGAATTAAATATGTTATGTGAAGTTAAAAAATTGGTAAATAGGATTTTATGGCTTGGAAATCCTATATAAGGTATATGCAGATTTTTTATGAGGGATTTGATCATTGGTGATGAAATCTTATGAGTATTACATTTTTGAATGATTAAATGCATTATTTGGTAAAGTGTAAACAATTTAAATAAATTGTTTATAAGTTTAA
Organism: Panax quinquefolius; assembly: GCA_020205615.1. Taxonomy (NCBI): domain Eukaryota; kingdom Viridiplantae; phylum Streptophyta; class Magnoliopsida; order Apiales; family Araliaceae; genus Panax; species Panax quinquefolius. The sequence continues at coordinate 94,185,773 of CM035154.1, forward strand.
GAAGTGATTAAAATATTGTTATTATATTAACATTCTTAGATTATAAGTTTATTAAGTGATTGATAATATTTGGATAAATTTAAAGTCTTTAATATTTATCCTTGTTTTCGTTTGATTAATGCTTATATTATTGTCATCATCCTCATGCTTATATTGGGATGAAAGTCATCTGTATCTTACGTGCATAGATGGACTTGGTATGACTACGACCAGGAATTATTCGGTATAATCATGACCGTGATGTTACTAATGATGTGACAAAAGTCCTCATTGGCCCGTAGTACATTGATGGACAGTTTTTGGTATGATCATGACCATGGTTTCTCTTCGGCCAATGGTGCAAAGAGGAATTATTTTATGGCATGATCATGACCGTCGATGAAAACACGATTATCCTTGGCCCGTAGTGTATGAATAATTTGTGGTCGTGATACAAATGAATATCCTTGGCCTATAGTGCAGGGATGATTCGATGATGTGGTTTATTTATTAAGCTGAGTCTCAGCGATAAAGTTGATGAAAAACTTTTAATTTGTAGAAGATAGTAGATATCATGCTTTACTTTATTCTTTTAAAATATAGTTGTATATGTTTGGCCTGTAGTGCAAAGATGAATTGTTAATGAATATCTTTGGCCGTAGTGCAAAGATGAATTTATTAGTATGATTATGAGTAGGAATTGTGATTTGGTATACCCATGATTTTTGATGTTTCAAGTGAAGATAGGTGATGAAAATTATCTTTGTCCTAGGTGCGAAGAGTAATTTAGAATCACAATTATGATTATGAGTTATTCATATGATTGTGGACAGGAATTGTTGATTGATGTTATAGGGGTAAAATATTATTGCTGGACTTTTAACATGGAGAAGATAATAGACCTGATGGTCTATTTGACTCTTCTAATGGATTGCTCGTTCCGCTGTAACTATGGTTGAAAAGTTTTATTATCTACCATATGTTCTAAATCTCTGATTTATTATAGATGAAGGCTATTGATAATTTAATTATTTTTCGTCATGATATTCTTTACTGGGCTAGTTGTGCTCACCCTTTTTGCTTCACAATTCCTTTCAGGTAATAACAGTGTAGCTGGGGTCGAGCGGGGGTAACAGGAGATTAGAACGGTGGTCTATAGCTGTTTAGGTTTCCCCTAAAATAGTATGGAAATAATTTTATTGAGAACTTTAGATAAGTGTGTCGTATTGTATACATCATTTGATATTTAATTTTGGTGAACCAAATAGGGTGAGGTAAACCCAACTTTGGAAGGGCATTTTTGCCAATATCATACAAGATGTCTAATGACAGACGACTTCGTGTTATCATAAGACAGGGTTGTGCACATCCACTTGCTGAGTATATCTACGCGCACTACCTATATAATCTTGGAGTTTGTTTAAAATATAATTCTCAATTGGAGACAACGAAGATAATTATATATCAAGAGAAGACTCACCATTGGAAAGAAGATGATAACAATCTTCTTATTTTTCTTTGGGGACTATTGGGTCAACCAAGGATAATTCTCGAGTCATATGATTTATATCATAACTTAGATGCATGGCCTCCCATGTACGAAGGTTTCCTTAAGCATTTTCCAAGAATTTTAATTTCTAAAATAGTTATTGACTGTACTTTTATGTAAAGTACCATTGTAAGGTTGTGGTCGAGGCACCATGAGAGCTACATACATTTGTATTAAAATTCACAGTTTAACTATGGTCGTATTCTGCACGACAGTTCAACAGTTGTATAAATGAAGTTTGTATTTTATTTTTATAGTGTGATATCTGATGACTCAGAATGGGTCGTGTGGACCTATTTTGGGGGCATCGCAAATGGTATCAGAGCTTAGGGATATGGTCGCTGGCGGAGATAAGAGTCTAGAACTAGGAGGGGGGAGACGAGTTATATACTTCGCTAGTGTGTGACTTACCTAAGCTGAAATTGTTTACTTGATAAGTTGAAAAATTATGATATGTCAATTAACCTTTGTTTTGAAGATATATTCTAGAATGATATCTCAAAATACGGGAGATGAAAGCAATGGGAAAATCATGATACTGAGGAAATAACAGGAAGGTACAATCAAAAAAAGAAAGCAAGTATTCTAATCTCTTCAAACTACCAGTGCGTAAATTTCGAGGCGAAATTTCATAGGAGGGAGATTGTAAGACCCTTAATTTTATGAAATGAAAGTATTCAATTTTCTTATAATTATTATTTTATTTCAGTAAATGGTTAAATTGATAAAAGGTTAAAGTTAAGGGTGATATGTGAAAATTTTTTGCAAAGTAAGTAAGTTGTTATAAAATATTAGTTTTGGTGGGAGAATATTCTTTTTTTCGGAAATATCCGTGCGATGGCACAATCATTGGTGGACCCCTACAACGGAAGTATTGTAAGTAGTTAAAACGATGTAATTATCATTTTATAAAAATAACGACGAAAGTGTTAGCGTTAAAACCGTTGAACTACCCAAAGAGTAAAAAGTACAATGTATCGCGTGGTTTCATAGTAGCGCTAGATTGATATTGATTATTGATGCTTACGTAAGAAGTCACTCAGTTATACTAAATTATTACTACAGTAATTGCAGCATGATATCTCTCATATTATTGATTTAATTATTGTCACAGTATCATCTGTATAATATGTTATATTATTAAATCAATAATTGAGACGTGAAGTTATTCATATTATTATTTTCAATATTGAAAATGTCTAAGTTCTCATCGAGGAGAGGTTTGGTCACCTAATTGCACGCCAATAAGGAGAAATCCTTATCGGAAAGCCCCCTCTTTCCTGGGAACGACCTGGTTATTAAATATTGTGAATTATAATATTAATGATGAATAAGTCCGTGTTGGTTAAAGATGAAATTGATAGTTCCATTGTGTTAGAATTATTAGTGTTAGTGAAAATCGACATTTATTTCGATAATAATTGATGTCTGGAGGTTATGTTGACCAATCAGGTAATTAACCGGATAAATGAGCAATTAATTGCTATTAATTCACATGATTATAACTATTAATTCACATGATTGAACTATTGGTTCACATTATTTACTATTAGGGGATGTGGTGCAAGTTTGATAATACTTGCAAGACTAAATTAAAAATAAAGGAAAAGAGGAAGGTATTATTCTGTAATATTTTGAGCCCCAAAATGTGCAATTATTGAAACTATATTTTCCTATAAATAGAAGCTCATTCCTTCATTATTTTTCACCAATTCACTAAGTCTCACAAGAGCAATTATTATAGAGAAATTGTAGAGAGAGAAGCTATAGAGAGAAAGAAGAAGAGAAGTCTGTTATCTCACTATTCCAATATCCAGATTCTTCTAAGGTAATGGATATTATTATTATAGTAACGGGTATTATTTCTTTCGTATTCATGAAGAGAGCTATTGTTATTCCATTTCTTATTATTCATTAGAATAATCAGATCATGCTAGACTATCACAGTATACATGGTGAAATTCTTCATTATTCCATTCTTTATTATTATGTTGGAATATCCTCATGCTGCATGAAATTACGTATGACTGGTTCCATTCTTTATTATTCTATTGGAATATTACATGCGTGCGTGATTGAGCGTGACTGGTTCCATTCTTTATTATTACATTGGAATATCCTCATGCATGCATGCGGATTCGGCGTTACCTAGTTCCATTATTTATTATTACATTTGGAATAACCTATATCATGCGGTCTATCGCATGCACGGTGAATTCTTTTATTATTCCATTCTTTATTATTACATTTGAATAACTTTGTCATGTGGATTACTGCGATGCATGGTGAATGATCCTTCGTATTCATTCTTTATTAAATTGTGGTAATGATGCATCGGCGTGGATTCTGCGCACCGTGGCGAGTAAAAATCCATTTGCAGTTTCGTAATTTTTCTGACCCTCAAAAATTCTAGAAAAATTTGAAATGATGCTTCGTTGAGTTTTCTAGATTGTGTCTAAAAATGGCGATTTTTGGATGTATAGATTAGGAGTTATTAATTTTATGGGAAAAGACTATTTTAAAAGTAAACATTTATAACTCCTTGTGGTTAACTCCAAAATTGGTGAAATTTTTATTGGGAGTACATGTATATAACAGGAGTATACCCTGAAAGTTTCGAAATTTTTGGACAAAAGTACAATTTATGATAAATGTCTAAATATTCGCCAGTTTTGGCCATGTAAAAAATAGTAAATGAATTTTAAAAATTCCGAGAAAAATATATGTTCAGTATGGGACTATATTCTGCTAAATTCCAAAAAAGAAAACTTTTTGGGACTGATTTGTTATTTTTCATGAAAATGGTTTAATAACGAACATATGAATTAAATATGTTATGTGAAGTTGAAAATTTGGTAAATAGGATTTTATGGCTTGAAAATCTTATATAAGGTATATGCATATTTTTGATGAGGGATTTGATCATTGGTGATGAAATCTTTTGAGTACGGAATTTTTGAATGATTAAATGCATTATTTGGTAAAGTGTAAACAATTTAAATAAATTTTTTATAAGTTTAAGAAGTGATTAAAATATTGTTATAATATCAACAATATTAGATTATGAGTTTATTAAGTGATTGATAATATTTGGATAATTTTAAAGTCTTTAATATTTATCCTTGTTTTCGTTTGATTAATGTTTATATTATTGTCATCATCCTCGTGCTTATATTGTGATGAGAGTTATCTGTGGCTTACGTGTATAGATGGACTTGGTATGATTACGACCAGGAATTATTTGGTATAATCATGACCGTAATGTTACTAATGTTGTGATAAAAGTCCTCATTGGCCCGTAGTGCATTGATGGACAGTTTTTGGTATGATCATGACCATGGGTTCTCTTTGGCCAATGGTGCAAAGAGGAATTATTTTATGGCATAATCATGACCGTCGATGAAAACACAATTATCCTTAGCCCGTAGTGCATGGATAATATGTGGTCGTGATACGAAAGAATATCTTTGACCTGTAGTGCAGGAATGATTCAATGATGTGGTTTATTTATTAAGCTGAGTCTCAGCGATAAAGTTGATGAAAAACTTTTAATTTGTAGAAGATACTAGATATCATGCTCTACTTTATTCTTCTAAAATATAGTTGTATGTCTTTGGCCTGTAGTGCAAAGATGAATTGTTAATGAAGATCTTTGGCCGTAGTGCAAAGATGAATTTATTAGTATGATTATGAGCAGGAATTGTGATTTGGTATAACCATTATTTTTGATGTTTCAGGTGAAGATAGGGGATGAAAATTATCTTCGTCCTGGGTGCAAATAGGAATTTAAAATCACAATTATGATTATGAGTTATTCATATGATTGTGGAAAGGAATTGTTGATTGCTGTTACAGGGATAAAACATTATTGGTGGACTTTTAACATAGAGATGATAATAGACCTGATGGTCTATTTGACTCTTCTAATGGAATGCTCGTTCTGCAGTAACTATGGTTGAAAAGTTTTATCATCTACCATATGTTCTAAATCTCTGATTTATTACTGATGAAGGCTATTGATAATTTAATTATCTTTAGTCATGATATTCTTTCTTGAGCTAGTTGTGCTCACCCTTTTTGCTTCACAATTCCTTTTCGTGTAATAAGAGTGTAGGCGGGCGAGGGGTAACAGGAGATTAGAATCGGTGGTCTTCATAAATGCATTTAGTTTCCCCAAAACAAAGATGAAAATAATTTTATTGAGAACTTTAGATAAGTGTGTCGTATTGTATACGTCATTTGATATTTAATTTTGGTGAACCAAATAGGGTTAGGTGAACCCAACTTTGGAAGGGCATTTATGCCACTATCATACAAGATGTCTAATGACAGACGACTTCGTGTTATCATAAGACAGGGTTGTGCACATCCACTTGCTGAGTATATCTACGCGCACTACCCATATAATCTTGGAGTTTGTTTAAAATATAATTCTCAATTGGAGACAACGGAGATAATTATATGTTAAGAGAAGACTCACCATTGGAAAGAAGATGATAGCAATCTTCTTATTTTTCTTTGGGGACTATTGGGTCAACCAAGGATAATTCTCGAGTCATATGATTTGTATCATAACTTAGGTGCATGGCCTCCCATGTACGAAGGTTTCCTTGAGCATTTTCCAAGGATTTTAATTTCTAAAACAGTTATTGACTGTACTTTTATGTAAAGTACCATTGTAAGGTTGTGGTCGAGGCACAATGAGAGTTACATACATTTGTATTAACACTCACAATTTAACTGTGGTCATATTCTGCACGACAGTTCAACAGTTGTATAAATGAAGTTTGTTTTTAATTTTTATAGTGTGATATCTGGCGACTCAGAATGGGTCGTGTGGATCTATTTTGGGGCGTCAAAAATCTGGTACAATAATAATATAATTCTGAAACTTTCTTACTCATGTCCATTGCATAAATAAAATGCAAAGGTAAGATACTTGCACAGTTTCTTTTTTACAATCTGTGAACTTAGTTTTTATCTTTCGTATAACAACCTATCAGTAATAAGATCATTTTATTGATTAGAATAACATATCGTAACACATAATACTGCTTATTGCAGTCAATACATAACCTAATCACATTGTCACACATATTCAACAGTCATTGGATCACAAACAAACACATATCTAATCAAATTATCTAAGTCCAGATTAATTTCTGACACATGTCGGTGTACCGACAATTTTATCGGGTAATTATCGAGTCTATGACTCTATTCTAAAGTTCAATATATGTAAGTATCTTCCATATCATTTTTAAATGACTTATAATAATTTTTAAACATTTATCATAAATTTTCATACACCGTAATCATTATTAAATGATTTAAATATTAAATAATTCTATTATCATTAACATTTAATTAATATTAAACTATTAATGAAACCATTGCCAAAATATTAAAGTTATTTATAATAACTCAAAATACTTTTAAAGTATTAATATTACCCTTAAATGATTTTTAAAATATTTAAAATCATTTTAAATAATTACTATTAATATTTAAATATTAATGTATCATGTATCAAAATACTAAAAGTCCTTAAGTATAACTTAAAATATTTTTAATTCATTTATATCCTCTTTAAATAATTTTTAAATTAATAAAACCATTTTTAAACTACTTATTTAATATAATTATTAAATAAGTTTAATATTATTAATATTAAATTAATATCATTAATATTAAATTATTAATGAAATTATCCTTTAAATATTAAAAGTTATACTTTATAACTTAAAATATTTTTAAACACCTTAATTTCATTTAAAATGATTTTTATAATATTAAAATCATTTTAAACTAATTTATTTAATATAATTTTTAAATAAATCTAATATCATTAATATTAAAATATTAATTTTTTCCCCAAAAAATATCAAAAATTATATTTTATAACTTAAAATATTTTATAACTTTTAAATCATTTTATATGATTTTTAAATCATTAATCATATTTTTCATAATGTATTTAATACACTAATTAAATAAATTTAATATCATTAATATTCAAATAGTTATAAATATTAATGAAAAGTATCCCAATAGTCAAAAATTATTTTTCATAATTTAAAATAATTTTTCAAACCATTTTTGGTCATTTTTATAATTTATTTTCTATTATTAATTATTTTTTAGAAATTAGGAAAATAAAATAAATAAAACAGTCGCTATAGGCTATAGCGACAGTAACCGTCGTTGTTGGTGTTCTTGAGCTTCAAGAACACTGACAGACAGTTACTAGCATGCTAAGTTTGACTACTATTAAATTTCAGTCCTTTGATTTTCTGGGTCTTGTTAAACATTATTCATGTAATATTTATATAGCACTACACAAAACAATCATCATCTATGTCATACAATATCTTATTTGCACAATTCAAAGCTTCAAAGGGGCTGTCAGAAGCTTTTTGGGCTTTCTGGGTTACCCAGAAATCCAGACAGCTTCCACTGACCACTTTGTGGCTCAATTATCCAACTGTTATGGTCTTCAAATAGGTTGGATATTGGTCTAAACAGGTAGTACTTATTACAAAGAACAACGACATAACATGATCATAGTCCAAGTATAACAGAATCATAAGCTATGATTCGGTAAAACCCTGTTAGAGGGCTTAATCTAAGCATTTCTGGAATTTCCAGAAATTAGCTTCGTGACCGGATGTCTTAATTTGACCATCCAGTAAATCCCACATGTTTGTTGTATAAGTAATCTAATAACATGGATATATTGTCCATATAACAGTCTACAATCTGGATACAAACACATTATCAAACAACTTAAATACTGACAGATCAAGGAGCTTGAAAACGTTGTAAGACACATAAAAATGCTTTCTGGGTTACCCAGAATTCCTCTGGTCATGCCCGATCAACGGGTTTTGACCAAGAATAACTCACGATCTAGACATGTAATCACAGTGGTTCCACTTCAAGATCAAAGCCCACATGACAAGCTACAGATTACAACTTTAAAACATTAAAAATCAAAAACATGCAGAGATTTACAACCACTGACATTTCGTTGTCAGACTACTTTTAAGGCTCAAGAACAATTTTTCAAAAACTCCATTTTTAAGGCCTTTGATGCTATGGATCCATGATGGATCATCATAGATCATCTAAAAACATCTTATAGCACATGATTAAATATATAAACAAATTTTTTTTCTAAACATGTAAGATTAAATAGGGTTAGGGTTTTTATACCTTCTTGTTCAATCTTTGATTCTTGCTCTCCAATATGATATTAGGTGATCTAAGGGCTGTTTATATGACTGAGAAACTTATGATTTTCGGAGCTTTAGGTGACAGAGAGAGTTGTTAAGAGCTAGAGTGTAAAATGAGCAAATGAGTACAGTTTCTCTCTCTCAATCCTTTTATAATACATTGATGCAATGTATATTGATGATATCGCTGGCAAAGAGAGGCTGATTGGCTGAGATATTTGGCACAATGTCAACATAGTTGGTCACCAACTAATGGTTTGGCAAGATATACAAATTTCCTACTAAATAATTCAAAAAGGGTATTCTGGTCAATTTGATCCCAATTTTAATGGCATTCTTGACAAACTAACCCAACCCTTAGGGTTTAACCCAAAGGTTTTAACCCTTAGGTTTTACCACATTAAATTTTTAGGTTTTCATTTAGGGTTTAAAATAAAATAAAATTAGTTTCTAAAAATAGAAAATTAGGGTTTGTTAATTAGATTAGATTTCTAATTACCTTATACAGGAACATTAGGGTTTAATTATTGACTAATTATAGTTAACCTTGCTAATTTAGCAATTAGGGTTTACAATTTTTATAATTAGGGTTACCAAATCACAATGAGGGTTTCTAATTACTAAATTAGGGTTCTAGTCATTATGGTTTTAAATTAGTAATTAGGTTTTTCCTAATTAGCAATAAAATCTATCATACATGATATTAATCACATTAACACAATCTCTGACTGATCGTAAACTCCGATTTAAGTTTCACATTAGGGTTTTAAATTTCAAAATTTAGGGTTTTAATATACAATTATGGTTTTCCATAATATTAAGGCTTTACCTGAAATACAAATCGTATAACACATAACACAGTGTCTTAACAGATTTTTAAAGTCTCATTTGACTTCGGAATTAAGGTTTAACAGTAATACTAGGATTTATAAAAATATTGTTAGGGTTTGGTCATAATACACCATACTTGACCAACCAGTATCAATACGTACATACAATACATATCATAGCACTAAAAAATCAAAAAATAATTAATATTATATTATTATTCTCATGCCTTGATCAAAATCCAAAATTAGGGTTTGGATTTCATATCTGATTTATCTTACATAAATGACATTATTAATTAAGTCGAAAATAATTAACTTAACTAATCTAAAAAAAATTCCATATAATAAGATAAAATAATTATTATAATTATTCTATAATCATTACATATATTATTTAAATAATATATAATTATATTTTCATGGAAAATAATTAATAAAAATATTTCTACTATAAAATTAATTATTATAAGAATATAATTTATAATAATTAATAATTCTAAAATAAAATTATTTGTAATAATTCATGTAATAAATATATTTATTTATCACATAAATACATATACACATTATCTAGCACATACTTCCACCTTTATAAATAAATAAAAAATTTATATGCAAAATTTCTAATTTATTTATATAGAAAATATCGGGTTGTTACATTCACTCTCCCTTATAAAGATTTCGTTCCCGAAATTACCGTTTTAAAACCTATACATGAAAAGGTACATAGCATACATAATCATTGCAAGTAGATCTCGACCAACTTTGATCGAACTGATCTTTAACTATTCACATAAAGCTTGTTTATCTGATTAAACGGAAATTTGATTTCTAAAAGAACTCAAATTCCTCCTTCAAATTTTTTTTATAAAATAATTTACTATATATATGAAAATCATGTATATATAAAAAAAATAAATGTTATACGAATAATACCTAGAGTTCCATTACCAGCTGCCATCGTATCCTGGACCGTCTTGTTCAAAACCCTCGCAGTTGATTTTGTTAACTTGCTTGATGACGTTGGTCCTGTGATTGTTAAAGTCATGCTACCCTTGCTAGTAGTCACACTTCCTGCCTCCATCCTTCTTTTCGGAAAATCCTTCACCTTATGCTCAGTCAACCCGCATAGAAAACACCCATTATTCATTCTTGGATTGGGGCAGTTGGGAGAGATATGGCCCTCCTGCCCGCACTTGTAGCATACAAACTTCCCCTTCAAACATTCCCCAGAGTGGTTCTTTCCACAAGTCTTACACTGTACAGCTTGCTTCTTAACACCTTCCTGCTTGATCTGAACATTCCCAAAGTTATTCACCTTCCTCTTTCTATTTCCACTCCTACTTCCACTATTAATTTCTACCTTCCCAGCTCCTTCAACCTTACCCTTGTTCCTTTTCTCCTTGTTGTAGAGGCTCATGGCCTCACTCCCCTCCTCAGCAATAATAGCTTTCTCCATGAGTGCTGCAAATGCCAGAATCTGCAACACCGCTACCTTATTATAGAGCAAGGGTTTTAATCCTAGCTCAAACCTTCTCGCTTTCCTAGCCTCCGTATCAACTTGATGCGGAGTGAACCTAGCCAGCTCATTAAATTTTATGGCATACTCCGCAACAGTCATGTTCTCCTGCTTCAACTCTAAAAATTTCACCTCCATCCTAGCCTGCATACTGGATGAGAAATAGTTCTCAAAGAATAGTGTCTTAAACCTATCCCATGTAACTACACCTTCTCCTTCCCTCACCTGATTTTCTTCCCACCAAATGTTTGCCTACCCCTTCATCATGTAGGTGGAAAAAGCTGTCTTTTGCACCTCAGCTACCCTAGCTATCACAAACATCTTTTCAATCTCTTTAACCCAAGTTTGGGCTTCAATAAGGTCAGTTGTACCTCTAAATTCTAGCGGTCCTACAGCCTTAAAGTCTTTGAAGTTCGCCAGGTGATTATCCGGCTGGTTCCCTGTGGCTGGCATTCCTTGTTGCATAGCTTGTGCTATCATGTTTGCAAAGTGCTGCATTGGGTCTGCTTGTTATTGTCCCTCAACGTTGTTGACAGATTCTTCTGCCCTTTAGTTTCGAGTTTGATGTCTTAGCGGCATTATCTGGTTAAGTAAAACCATAAATTATACTTTATTAACTTACATTCTAAACCTTATCACATAAGTTTAATATATTATACTTGTTTTATTACTCAAACATAGATTCATATTCATTTAGTGAATACTTTACACAGCATAGCACATACTGCTTTAATCATCATTCATCCCTTTGTGACAACAAAAGTCGGGATTTACAGCCTTGACTAATAGAGAAGTTGAGAATATTACATTACACAGACATACTTATCATATATATTACATTAAATATACCTACACAACAGAACCTATACTACCTATTTACTACACCTTTTTCTTAGACATCCTTTCGCCTGATGACCTTCTATCCCACAGAAAAAATATGCACTTGGTTTATAGTCGGGATAATACAGAGTGGTATGTCCCTCATAGCCACAAAGGTAACATATCTTTTTCCATTTCCTCTTATCGGGTTTTCCTAAGTCATGGTCTTCTATCTTTCTTTTCCCCTTATTACTCGGAGCTGCACACGATATGTTGCTTGTGGCTCCTATTTTATCAATTTGGATTTTAAGCTTATCTTGTTCTTCCATTGTTCCTAATAAGTCTTTTCGTAACTGACTATTTAGTAGCTTTTCTATTTCCCACAGCTTTTCCAAAGAAGAAACCTTGTTCCTCATATCCTGCACCTCCATTGATGCTTGACCAGCTTTAACTTTACTGTCCGAATCACTATCTGTCAGTTCCACCATTTCTGAATCTGGTACTACATTTTCCAAAATAACCACCTCATTAGAGTTATTTTTATCGTGAGCCTCTATTTCAGCTATTGGCTTCGATATTAGATCGGGTGTATGAATTTGATCCTTCTCCATGCTATAAGCATATAACAAGCCTTTTTCACCAGGCATCTACACACATAAATTATCCTGATTAGCATATAGTATATACACACAGCAAATAATAGTTTTATATATGTTACCTTTTATTTTGTTTGACGATGAATTTATTCAATTCATCTCTTTTTAAACTGTATATAAGCTATTGATATTTTCAATGTTTCCCTCTATACTATGGTTATAGCCTAAGGTCTATCTCACCTAATGTTTCTAACCCTAAAGCTCTGATACTAACTTATAAAGCCCCCAAATTCAGGTACTTGAAACCCGAACTCGGTGCTTCACGATACCATTTCTATGAGCAGAATAATACTAATAATAATAACAATAATATAGATATCAAACTTAATTTATACATCAGAGTCTAATCCCCAGGTACGAGACCTTTAAACTTTCATTACATGATAATTAATAAGTATCATAGTCATAATAAAGTCTAATTATTACATACAATACCACAAATCTTATTTGGTTAGCTTTTCTTTTCCTTTGTTTCTGTATGAGCCTTCTGGTTGTTCACACTTAGCTGAAAACATTTAAATTAAGCAAGGATGAGCATTTGAGCGCCCAGCAAGTAATAACAATTATAAATATTAGCCGAAACGATTAAATGTCTTCTTTGTACTACCCTTCTACAATAAATCAATAGTTGTGAAGTAATCTGAACCGATAATAATAACATAACAACTCTCTATCAAATTTTGGAAACTACGTACTGAATATAAATAGGATTTAGGTGACATACCATGAACATTGTTTTCAATTTTGGAATAGGTTTAGCAGAACTTCATCCGTAAATCGTCATAACTTACGGGCACGGGGGGTGGGGGGTGATTAGCCCGTTATGCCGTGTATTGATCAATACTACATGCAAGAACGATATTATCGTTCACTCTGTCCGCCTTGGGCGCATAAAAGTTTTCCCATGTTTGGGATGTTCATACTTAGTCGGGAATCCGAATCAAAACAATTTGATTGGATACAAAAAGGTTTTATCATATTCAACGATATTTCTAAATCTGTGTCTAGCTGATCAAATAGCTTAAACGACTTTTACTTAATGCATACATACTGGCAATCAATAGGTATATATATATATATATATATATATATATATATATATCAACATCTGATTAAATACAAAAATTATCCAAGTGGGGACACTTGTATAACCATAATTAGAAATTAACGAACAGAATAAATATATGAATAATAATATAATACCATGTTGATAATCAATGATCGGATATAATATATATAACAATAGGGTTAATAATCTGGTACAATAATAATATAATTCTGAAACTTTCTTACTCATGTCCATTGCATAAATAAAATGCAAAGGTAAGATACTTGTCTGGTCTACTGCTTACAATACGCAACTTAGGTTTTATCTTTCGTATAACAACCTATCAGTAATAAGATCATTTTACTGATTAGAATAACATATCGTAACACATAATACTGCTTATTACAGTCAATACATAACCTAATCACATTGTCACACATTTTCAACAGTCATTGGATCACAAACAAACACATATCTAATCAAATTATCTAAGTCTAGATCAATTTCTAACACATGTCAGTGTACCAACAATTTTATCGGGTAATTATTGAGTCTAAGACTCTATTCTAAAGTTCAATATCTGTAAGTATCTTTCGTATCATTTATAAATGACTTGTAATAATTTTAAACATTTATCATAAATTTTCAAACACCGAAATCATTATTAAATAATTTAAATATTAAACAATTCTATTATCATTAACATTTAATTAATATTAAACTATTAATGAAACCATTGCCAAAATATTAAAATTATTTATAATAACTCAAAATACTTTTAAAGTATTAATATTACCCTTAAATGATTTTTAAAATATTTAAAATCATTTTTAAATAATTACTATTAATATTTAAATATTAATGTATCATTTATAAAAATATTAAAAGTCATTAAGTATAACTTAAAATATTTTTAATTCATTTATATCCTCTTTAAATGATTTTTAAATTAATAAAACCATTTTTCAACTACTTATTTAATATAATTATTAAATAAGTTTAATATCATTAATATTAAATTAATATCATTAATATTAAATTATTAATGATATTATCTTTTAAATATTAAAAGTTATACTTTATAACTTAAAATATTTTTGAACACCTTAATTTCATTTAAAATAATTTTTATAATATTAAAATCATTTTTAAACTAATTTATTTAATATAATTATTAAATAAATATAATATCATTAATATTAAAATATTAATATTTTTCATGAAAAATATCAAAATTATATTTTATAACTTAAAATATTTTATAACCTTTAAATTATTTTTATATGATTTTTAAATCATTAATCCTATTTTTCATAATTTATTTAATACACTAATTAAATAAATTAAATATCATTAATATTCAAATAATTAGAAATATTAATGAAAAATATCCCAAATAGTCAAAAATTATTTTTCATAATTTAAAATAATTTTTAAAACCATTTTTGGTCATTTTTATAAATTATTTTCTATTTGTAATTATTTTTCAGAAATTAGGAAAATAAAATAAATAAAATTGTTGCTATAGGCTATAGCGACAGTAACCATCGTTGTTGGTGTTCTTGAGCTTCAAGAACACTGACAAAGTTAGGTTTGACTACTATTAAATTTCAGTCCTTGCATTTTCTGGGTCTTGTTAAACATTATTCATGTAGTTTTTATGTAGCACTACACAAAGCAATCATCATCTATGTCATACAATATCTTATCTGCACAATTCAAAGCTTCAAAGGGGCTGTCAGAAGCTTTTTGGGTTTTCTGGGTTACCCAGAAACCCAGACAGCTTCGACTGACCACTTTGTGGCTCAATTATCCAACTGTTCTGGTCATCAAATAGGTTGGTTATTGGTCTAAACAGGTAGTACTTATTACAAAGAACAATGACATAACATGATCACAGTCCATGTATAACAGAATCATAAGCTATGATTCGGTCAAACCCTGTCAGAGGGCTTGATCTAACCATTTCTGGAATTTCCAGAAAATAGCTTCGTGACCGGATGTCTTAATTTGACCATCCATTAAATCCCACATGTTTGTTGTATAAGAAATCTAATAACATGGATATATTGTCCATATAACAGTGTACAATCTGGATACAAACACATTATTAAACAACTTAAACACTGACAGATCAAGGAGCTTCACATAAAAATGCTTTTATGGGTTATGTCGACATCGGGATTTTTGAGTGTCCCTTTTCGTTACTTGTTCTTTGGTGTTCTTATGTTAATGTGAGATTTGTTTGAATAAACAAGTGAAAAAGGTCTAACATGTATAATGTCGACGATTTGACTTTAAGAGTCGCCAGTTGGTGTATTTAACTGGTTGCACCAACGCAACCGAAAAAGGTTTGCACATCGACCCGATGATTTGACAATCGCTAGACGGTCGATTGAAACCGAGATTCATTTTGGGTCCGGGGGCTTGATTATGCGGAGGGAAGGTGTTAGGCACCCCCCGACATCCGTGTTACCATGGTGACCGCCACTTTTCAAAGAAATTGTTATATGAATGTGTGTTTGTGTGTGTGTGTGGATCAATGTGCAGTTATTTGAAAGTAGTGCGAGGCCTCGTTGGCACCTATATACACAAGGTTTGAATTTTATGGAAAAATTCAGTTTTAACCAAGATATAGAAATGGCGTTTTGTAAAAGAGATTTTTCAAACCCTGTGCTCAATAGGAATTGAGACCTTTTCATACTTCAATTTTATTATTAAATGTTAAACTTGTTTGCTTTTATTTTTGAGATGTGAAGCATTTTTAAGAAAAATAATATCTGACGATCTTAGAAGCTCCTCATGCGCATAATGACCATCCAAGGAAATTCGAATACACTATAAAATAATGTACAAATTTCTAACCTGAAAAATGTCCATCATGAGAACCAAGAATCTAGATTCATGGATCAACACAGTGATCACATAATTCTAAGCTCACATGATACGCAATTTGTATGGAAAGCGATGGCGATTATATATATAAAAGTCAGTAATATATATATATATATATATATATATATATAAACATGATTAACCGCCACGAAGTAAACTCTAGGCGGGACAAAATGTAAATAAAGCTGTAAAAGCGATCAACTGCCACGAAGTAAACTCCAGGCAGGACGGAATGTAAATAAAGCTGTAAAAGGCCACTAAGTGAACTTCAGGCCTAACAGAAATGTAAATATATATATATATATATCGGATATGTCCGACTGCAATTATATATATGTATATATATATAAAATCGATTAAACGCACTGGATGTAAATCCAAGCTCATCAGATATGTCTGACAACAGTTATATATATATATATATATATATATATAAGCAATTAAACGCATAGAATATAAAATCTGGACTCATCGAATGTAGTCCCACCACGATGTAAAGACCCAGCTTTTATAAATAAAGATGAATTTTCTATAAATATTATTTTTGAATATTATGGAATAAAATTGATATAATGTTATAGTTGTGGGTAATATTTATTAATTTTGCAAAGTTATAAAATATTCGTTTGGTCGGGGAATATTCTTTTTGTCGGGAATATTAAATGCGACGGCTCGAATCATTAGTGGACCCCATTAACGGAAGTATTGTCGTAGTTAGTTAAGCGACAAAATTATCTTTCTATAAAAATAACGGCGGAGGTGTTACCGTTAAAAGCTGTTGAACTACTCGGTGGTAAAAGTACGATGTCTGGCGTGGTTGGATAGTAGCACACGGTATTGATTATTGATGCTTACGTGAGAAGTCACTTAGCTATACTCAATTATTGCTACAGTAATTGCTGCATCATATCTCTTATATTATTGATTCAATTATTGTCACAGTATCATCTGCATAATATGTTATATTATTAAATGAGACATTTGTGGTAAGTTTGATTATTTTATGGGGGGCCCATATGTCATCATCTAAGAGTCTCTTCGTCAATAGTAATTACCTTTGTGAATAGTAATTACCTTTGTGAATAGTAATTACCTTCGTCAATAGTATTTACCTTCATCAATAGTAATTACCTTTGTGAATAGTAATTACCTTCGTCAATAGTATTTACCTTCGTCAATAGTATTTACCTTCGTCAATAGTATTTACCTTCGTCAATAGCAATTACCTTCTTCAATAGTAATTACCTTCGTCAATAGTAATTACCCCTTCGCAAATAGTAGTTGTCCTTGATATTACGAAGAGTTAACGCCTCTTGATTGTTCCAAAGGTTAATTACCCTTCATAAATAGTAGTTGTCTCTTCAATATTACCAAGAGTCATTTTGACCCTTCGTTAAGACCAAGAGCCACCCTCGGTTTTCTATAAATAGAAAGCTCATTCCTTCATTATTTCTTACGAATTCATTGAAACTCTAGAGAGAAAACTATAGAGAGAAAGAAGAAAAGTATTCGCTACTTCACTTTTCCAATATTCAGTTCTTCTAAGGTAGGGAATATTATTTGTTGTACTCGTAAGGGATATTAATCTTTTGTATTCATGAAGAGAACTTCAGTTATTCCATTTCTTATTATTTTGTTGGAATAACTCAGATACATGACTACCCTATACTTGGTGACATTCTTCTATTATTCGTCTTTATTATTCTGTTGGAACATCCTGTGCATGTTTTTTGGGACCTAGTTCCGCCTTTTTATTATTCTCATTGGAACATCCATGCATGTGTTTTACACCTGACCGGTTCCATTTTATCATTCTGTTGGAATATCCTATCTGTGTTTTACACCGATTCGGGTTCCATCTTTATTATTACGTTGGAACATCCCGCTTGGTGTGAATTTCACGACACCGTTCCGTTATTTATTATTCTGTTGGAATAACTCACCTGTCGCGCCTCTATCGCATGCACGGTGATTTCTTTTGTTATTCCATTCTTTATTATACCCAGTTGGTTAAAACTTTGACTTCTATACTCCATGAAATTAGTAGAATATCCTTGATATTTGCGTTTCATCCAAAGATCTTTCATGGAAATATTCTTCCGATCATTCTTGAATTTTACTCTACAAAATAGTATCTTGTTGACAATTTGGGCGTTAATAATTCTGGATAAAAGTAATTCTTAAACTTGTTTTATTGAATTCTTATATCATTGTCATCATCCTCATGTTTATATTATGTTGAAAGTCATCTACGTGGCTTTGTAGTGGTGCATGGATGGACTTGGTATGATTATGACCGGGGATTATTCGTGTAATCATGACCGTAATGTTACAAATGATGTGGTAAAAGTCCTCATTGGCCCGTAGTGCATTGATGGACAATTGTTGGCATGATCATGACCATTGATGAATACACGAATATCCTTGGCCCGTAGTGCATGGATAATTTGTGGTTGTGACCCGTAGTGCATTGATGAACAGTTGTTGGCATGATCATGACCATTAATGAATACACAACTATTCTTGGTCGTAGTGCATGAATAATTGTGGTCGTGATACTAAAGAATATCCTTGGCCGTAGTGCAGGGGTGATTCGATGATGTGGAATATTTTTTAAAGCTGAGTCTCAGCTATAACAGTGATGAAAAACCTTTTAAATCATAAAAGATAGTAGATTTTATTCTCTACTTGACTCTTTTAATGGATTGCGTGTTCACCGCAGCTTAAACTTGATGTCTATTGTATTTTATCGGTTAACCTTTCACGAAGACTAATGATAATTTATTCTGCATTATCTTAGTCATAATATTTTCTACTGAGCTAGTTGAGCTCACCCTTTCTTTCACTGTTCTCTTCAGGAAATGAGAATATAGCTGGGACGAGTCGGGGAACGGAGTAATGGTCCAAAGGATAGCATTAGTAGTCCTCACTATTCTGTAAAATAGTGTGATAATAATTCTAATGAGGACTCCTTTTGAGTTTGTATGATCTCTAGTAGACAATATTTGTATTCAAACTCACAGTTTATGTCGTATTGTATACATACGATTATATTAGTAAGTTGTATTTAAATTACGTACCATGTATCCGACTACCCAAGATGGGTGATGTATACCTAATTTTGGGGCGTCACGGTTGGTATCGAGCTTAGGATATGATCCTCAGCTAAGATGTGAGAATAGTATTAGGAGGGAGAGATGGGGAATACCTTCGCTAGTATGACCTACCTAAGTTTATGTGCTATTTTATTGGTCGGTCAGAATATAGGAATAATTTGTTACATGTCAATGAACCTTTTGTTTTGTGGCAAGATCTCGAAAATGACATCCGAGAATGTTGAGAATAGCAATGGAGCACAAAGCGATCGTTGATTCACCACATATCAATAATCATGATAATGTGCATCGGAGGCGACAATCCTCATGCAAACAACAACACCGACCAAATAATGAATGATCAAATGTTCAGAGGCTTTATGCAATTTATGCAACAAAGAAAGTAGAGCGACTCCTATCCAAAACGTGGGTGGAAACACGGAAAACTCTCAAAGCACACCGCTAAACAATTCAAGGAGCTGGGACCACCGGAGTTTAAGGGAGAGCCAAAACCACTTCAGCGGAAGCATGGATAAAGCAGATTACCAAGATATTTGATGTCTTGGGATGCTCGAGGAGCAAAGGTTCCCTTTGCCGCCTTTATGTTACGCGCGGAGGCGGATTCTTGGTGGGAATCGGTAAAACATACTCAACTTCTTTGATCTTGAAGATATCTTGGGAGAAGTTCCAGAGTCATTCAACGATAAATACTTTCCGAAAGTATTCGCCACATGAAGGAGGTGGAGTTTATCAAGTTGGAACAAAACAATATGACCATGTCGCAATACGAGGCAAAATTTGCGGAGTTATAACAGTTCAAGTCCCCACTTGGTGGATAATGAAGAGAGAATGGCGCGAATGTTTTAAGAGGTTTGAAGTCGGGAGATACGTCAACATCTTATTTCTCATAAACCGTGTTTGTATTCGGATGTTGTAAATAGGGCTCGATTAGTGGAGCACGATAACGAGTCAACGCAACTAAAAAGAGAGCAAACAAAGAAAATTATAATACCAATGAGAGTAGTCATCGAGCGGTGACAACAAGCATGGAGGAATCAACGGGCCGGATATGGTAACCACTTCGATGGTAATCGAGGGCCAAAATAATAAGAATGGACATTTCAAGAAAAGAAGATTCAACAATGATGGAAAGACGTCAAACACCAAAGACCGTTGTTAAGGAAGGAGAAAGACCACCTATCATATGCTTTAAATGCGGAGAAGAGGACACATCATCCGAATCGCGCCATGCCATCCAAAGCATGTTATAATTGTGGAAGAGAAGGTCACTTAGCTCGATTTTGTCGTTCTCAAGACAAATTCAACTAGGATGGAGGCACCAAAGGCCGTTCGGAAAAGTCAAACCCAGTAGTCGCAAGGAGGCGTTTGTTGTGACTCACCAGAGAGCAAGGAACCCGAATGAGGTCATCACGGGTAAGCTTATCATAAACTCTAATGAAGTCTATACTTTATTTGATACCGGTTCTACCCATTCTTTATTTCTCCTACTTGCGCCATCGATTAAATTTGACTCGGAGAAATTAGACTTTGACTTATCTGTGGAAACTCCGTTGGGAGAAACCTTCATTACATCCAATCGCTTATAAGTCTTGTTTGGTTCAAATCGGTACCCTCACATTACTGTCGATCTTATTTCATTAAAATACTTGCATTTGACGTGATTCTAGGGATTGATTGGTTAACTACTTATCATGCAAAAATTAATTGTTTTCGTAAGGTTGTTAGCTTCATATTCCTAATCAACCTATTATGCAAATTCAAATGACCAAACCATTAAAATCAATCACGGTCATCTCAAGCCATAAAGTTATTCGCTTATTGAAAAACGGATGTCAAGCTTTCTTAGCTCATGTCACGATTTAAACAAAAATACGCCGCTTTTGAACGATATTTCTATTGTTAATAAATTTCTGACGTATTCTCAAGAACTTCCTGCCTACCCCGGGCGTGAAATTGAATTTTGTATCGACCTTGAACCCTAAGACAAAACCTATTTCCAAAGCCCCATATCGAATGGCTCTATTGAACTTCGTGAGTTAAAGACCCAACTACGTGAATTGTTAGACATCGGGCTTTATTCGTCCTAGTACTTCTCCTTGGGGTGCTCTGTCTATTCGTGAAGAAGAAAGATGGGAGTATGCGACTTTGTATTGATTATCGGGAGTTGAATCATGTCACCATCAAAATAGGTATCCATTGCCACGTATTGATGACCTGTTTGACCAACGATTGCAAGGAGCCAAATTCTTTTCAAAGATTGATCTTCGTTCCGGATATCACCAATTGAAGATTAGAACCGCTGACATTCCAAAGACGGTTTTTAGAACTCGGTACGGGCATTATGAATTCCTAGTCATGTCCTTTGGATTGACTAATGCTCCTGCTGCCTTCATGGATATGATGAACCGAGTATTCAAGGAATATTTAGATCACTTTGTGGTCGTCTTTATTGATGACATCCTTATTTATTCCAAAAGCCGTGAAGATCATGAGCAACACTTGAGGCTGACAATCCAAAAGCTTCGTGAATATAAGCTTTATGCCAAGTTGAAGAAATGCGAGTTCTGGCTTGAAGAAGTAGCATTCCTTGGGCACGTGGTTTCAAGTCATGGAATATCTGTTGACCCAAAGAAAGATTGAAGCTATTCAAAGTGGGAACAACCTAAATCGATGATCAAAGTCGTAGCTTTCTCGGTTTAGCCGGTTATTATCGAGAGATTCGTGGAAGGATTTTCTCGAATCGCTACTCCATCGACTTCAAATTGACTCGAAAAGATACAAAGTTCGGTTGGAGCGAAGAATGTGAGAAGAGTTTTCAAGAACTCAAGAGGAGACTTATTTCAGCACCTGTTCTGACAATACCATCTGGCTCGGAGGGATTTGTCATCTACAATGATGCTTCGGGCAAAGGGTTGGGATGTGTTCTCATGCAACATGGAAAAGTTATAGCCTATGCCTCGCGACAACTCAAAGAATATGAGAGGAATTATCCTACTCATGATCTAGAGTTGGTAGCTGTTGTCTTTGTACTTAAAATTTGGAGGCATTACTTGTATGGGGAGAAAGTGGAGATCTTTACGGATCATAAAAGCCTCAAATATTTCTTCACTCAAAAGGAACTCAACATGTGACAACGACGTTGGCTTGAACTATTGAAAGATTATGATCATACCATCCAATACCATCCTGGAAAAGCGAACGTGGTAGGCGACGACAGAGTAAAAGATCATATGCAAGCACGAGTGCGTTATTGTCAAACGCAAGGCCCATTTTGTGTGACTTGCAAAGGATGAAGATAGAGTTAAAGACTCGAGGGGACGCGTGTGATGATAGCGAGTATATGAGTAGAACCAGACTTTAATCGATAAAGTTAAAGTCGCTCGAGCTTCTGCACACGGAGTCGATGCGTATGAGGAAGAAAGTGCAAGAAGGTGCTATGCGCAAGTAAGAATCGATGAAGAAGGAATACTTGAGTCAACTCCGGACTTTGTGTTCCTAACGACCCTGATTTAAAGTATAATATCATGATGGAGGCACACAATACACCATTTGCAATCCATCCTGGGAGTACCAAAATGTATCATGATATTCGTCATACATTTTGGTGGAGCAATATAAAGAGAGAGATAGCGTTGTTTATCTCAAGGTGTTTAACTTGTCAACGAGTTAAAGCGGAGCATCAAGTACCAAAAGGTCCATTGCAACCACTTGAAATTCCATAATGGAAGTGGGAGCACATTACCATGGATTTCGTTCTGGGGCCTTCCTAAGGTTTCTCAAGGCATTGATGCGATTTGGGTCATTGTTGATAGATTGACCAAGTCTGCTCATTTCTTACCGATCGAGAAACTTATACACTTGAACGTCTTGCTCAGTATGTACATAAACGAGATTGTAAGATCGCATGGTATCTTAAGATCCATAGTTTCTAATCGAGACCCAAGATTCACTTCACGATTTTGGGTTAGTTTGCAAAAAGCTATGGGCACAGACTTACGATTTAGCTCGGCATATCATCCTCGAGACGGACCGGACGATGGAGAGGACTATTCAAACTCTTGAAGATCTATTAAGACTCTGTGTCCTTGATTTCAAGGGAGTTGGGACAAGTTCTTACCATTGGTGGAGTTTTCCTACAACAACAGCTTATCAAGCAAGTATTGGCATGGCTCCATTCGAGCGTTGTATGGAAGAAAGTGTCGTTCTCCAAAGATCTTTGGGATGAGGTGGGTGAAGCAACGTTGTTGGGACCGGAGTTGCATGGTACGTATGACTACGGAAAAGATTCAAACGATCCGACAACGATAAAAAACCTCACAAAATCGACAAAAGAGTTATGCTGATCTTCATCGAAAGGACGTGGAATTCGATATAGGAGATCATGTGTTGTTAAGAGTTGCTCCATGGAAAGGAGTTACAAGATTTGGAAAGAGAGGAAAACTTAATCCTCGATTCATCGGTCCATTTTTAATCCTAGATCGAGTAGGAACTGTGGCCTATAGACTCGCTTTACTGCCAAATATGTCTCGTGTTCATAACGTTTTTCACATATCCATGTTACGTAAATATGTGAAAGACCCGAACCATATTATTAAGTTAGAACCGGACGAAATAGCGGAAGATTTGACGTATGAAGAGGTTCCTGTTCAAATTTTAAATAAGAAGGAACATATTCTACGCTCCAAAGTTATACCTCAAGTCAAAGTTTTGTGGAGGAACCACGATGTTGAGGAAATGACTTGGGAGTTAGAATCTGAAATGAAATCAAGGTATCCTTACCTCTTCGACATACCAGGTACGTACCCTAATTTCAAGGGCGAAATTTCATAAGAAAGGGAAGTTGTAAGACCCCAGCTTTTATAAATAAAGATGAATTTTCTATAAATATTATTTTTGAATATTATGGAATAAATTTGATATAATGTTATAGTTGTGGGTAATATTTATTAATTTTGCGAAGTAAGCAAGTTGTTATAAAATATTCGTTTGGTCGGGGAATATTCTTTTTGTCGGGGAATATTCGTACGACGACTCAATCATTGGTGGACCCCACAACGGAAGTATTGTCGTAGTTAGAAAACGACAAAATTATCTTTCTATAAAAATAACGGCGGAGGTGTTACTGTTAAAACTGTTGAACTACCCGTTGGTAAAAGTACAAGAATACTGTGGTCGCATAAGTAGTAGCACGGTATTGATTATTGATGCTTACGTGAGAAGTCACTTAGCTATACTCAATTATTGCTACAGTAATTGCTGCATCATATCTCTTATATTATTGATTCAATTATTGTCACAGTATCATCTGTATAATATGTTATATTATTAAATGAGACGTTTGTGGTAAGTTTGATTATTTTATGGGGGGCCCATATGTCATCATCTAAGAGTCTCTTCGTCAATAGTAATTACCTTTGTGAATAGTAATTACCTTTGTGAATAGTAATTACCTTCGTCAATAGTATTACCTTCGTCAATAGTAATTACCTTTGTGAATAGTAATTACCTTCGTCAATAGTATTTACCTTCGTCAATAGTATTTACCTTCGTCAATAGTATTTACCTTCGTCAATAGTATTTACCTTCGTCGATAGTGAATTACCTTCTTCATAGTAATTACCTTCGTCGATAGTAATTACCCCTTCGCAAATAGTAGTTGTCCCTTCAATATTACCAAGAGTTAATCGCCTCTTGATTGTTCCAAAGGTTAATTACCCTTCATGAAATAGTAGTTGTCTCTTCAATATTACCAAGAGTCATTTTGACCCTTCGTTAAGACCAAGAGCCACCCTCGGTTTTTCTATAAATAGAAAGCTCATTCCTTCATTATTTCTTACGAATTCATTGAAACTACAGAGAGAAACTATAGAGAAAAGAAGAAAAGTATTATGCTACTTCACTTTTCCAATATTCAGATTCTTCTAAGGTAGGGAATATTATTTGTTGTACTCGTAAGGGATATTAATCTTTTGTATTCATGAAGAGAACTTCGATTATTCCATTTCTTATTATTCATTGGAATAACCTTTGTATCGCATACTACCCTATACTTGGTGACATTCTTCTATTATTCTCGTCTTTTATTATTTTGTTGGAACATCCTCATGCTGTGTGTTTTACACCGGACTGGTTCCGCTCTTTATTATTCTTTGGAACTTCACATGTCATGTGTTTTACACCGACTGGTTCCGCTTTTTATCATTACTGTGGAATATCCTATCATGTGTTTTACACGGATCTCCGGTTCCATCTTTATTATTCATTGGAACATCCCGCTTGATTGTGAATTTCACCGACTTCGGTTCCGTTATTTATTATTACTCGTTGGAATAACTTTGCTGTCTTGATCTATCGCATGCATGGTGATTTCTTTTGTTATTCCATTCTTTATTATACCCAGGTTGGTTAAAACTTTGACTTCTATACTCCATGAAATTAGTAGAACATCCTTGATATTTGCGTTTCATCCAAAGATCTTTTCATGGAAATATTCTTCCGATCATTCTTGAATTTTACTCTACAAAACAAGATCTTGTTGACAATTTGGGCGTTAATAATTCTGGATAAAGTAATTCTTGAACTTGTTTTATTGAATTCTTATATCATTGTCATCATCCTCATGTTTATATTATGTTGAAAGTCATCTCACAATGGCAGTAGTGCTGGATGGACTTGGTATGATTATGACCGAGGATTATTCGGTTATGTAATCATGACCGTAATGTTACAAATGATGTGGTAAAAGTCTTCATTGGCCCGTAGTGCATTGATGGATGATTGTTGGCATGATCATGACCATTGATGAATACATGAATATCCTTGGCCGTGTAGTGCATGGATAATTTGTGGTTGTGACCGTAGTGCATTGATGAGCAGGTTGTTAGCATAATCATGACCATTAATGAATACACAACTATTCTTGGTCAGTAGTGCATGAATAATTGTGGTCGTGATACTAAAGAATATCCTTGGCCAGTAATGCGAGGGTGATTCGATGATGTGGAATATTTTTAAAGTTGAGTCTCAAATATATACTTGATGATGAAAACCTTTTAAATCATAAAAGATAGTAGATTTTATTCTCTACTTGACTCTTTTAATGGATTGCATGTTCATTGCGCAGCTTAAACTTGATGTCTATTGTATTTTATCGGTTTAACATCATTGAAGACTAATGATAATTTATTCTGCATTATCTTAGTCATAATATTTTCTATTGAGCTAGTTGAGCTCACCCTTTCTTTCACTGTTCTCTTCAGGAAATGAGAATATAGCTGGGACGAGTCGGGGAACGGAGTAATGGTCCAGAGGATAGCATTAGTAGTCCTCACTATTCTGTGAAATAGTGTGATAATAATTCTAATGAGGACTCCTTTTGAGTTTGTATGATCTCTAGTAGACAATATTTGTATTCAAACTCACAGTTTATGTCGTATTGTACACGACAGTTATATTAGTAAGTTGTATTTAAATTCTGTACCATGTATCTGACTACCCAAGATGGGTGATGTATACCTAATTTTGGGGGCGTCACAATAGTTTATATATATAAGTATATATATATATATATATATACATATATATATATATATATAAAGCAATTAAATGCTCCAGACCGAAGTCTAGGTTCAATCGACGAATAACTCGATAATGTTAGTCCATATATAAAATATATACATATATAAGTATATATATACAGACAGAAATGAAAACCACGGACCGAAGTCCGGGCAAACGCACACAACACGACTCTCAATGTGTATAATAGTGTGTGCTAATATGAGAAGAAGGCTTTATAGAATATAAGAAGGCTTATAGTGGGCTGCCAAAGTAGACTTCTATGACTTTAAATGGATAAAGACTCAGCTCCCGCCGGATAAAAGATAGCTATATGTGAGTTAACTAGTGTTTAAAAGTGAGGAAACACTCAAAAGATGTGTTTGCAGAGTAAAATGGACAGGGCTTCCTCGCCTTTTTCCCTCCCTCTTCTTCTCAAATGGCTGACCCCAAGGCTTGTATATATAGATTTTATGGCCATAGGTATACCGCGGGCAAATTGAGCTTGTACCTGTGGCTTGTCGTGATGCATCCGAGCCTCGCGGGTCTCGTCGTCTCGTAGTACGTGCACTCATGCACTGTAATGTCAGTTCGAACTTGCAGAACTTCAATTCGAGCATTCGAATGAGGTATATAGGACCTTCTTTGGACTGCTTGTGTCGAGAGTTACGAAATGATATGTATTAGAGGTTGTACAAAGTCAGGAAGAGGGGTCTATGCCCATGGTTTTCAAGCTTTAAATTCTATCCAAAGTACTGTCACACGTAATAGTCACTCGGGATTGTCAATCCTCGGTTCTTGTGGGACATTTTTGGATGTATGTATGTATGAAGTGTTTAGATGACGTGCCATTATCGAAGGAACAAGATGACGTTTGACTCCTCGCCGGGGTTATCGCCGGTTTAAGTTGAAAGTAGACGTTGCTCAGGGTTACAGCTGAGATTGGATTACTTGTTGGTATGTCGTGATATCATCTTGTTGTGATGGTATGATGACGTTGTGACTCCTCACCGGGGTTATCGCCGGTTTAAGCGTAAAGCAGACGTTGCTCAGGGTTACATCTGAGATTGGACTGTTGCTTGTTTGTATGTCTCACTGTCATCTGCGGGTGTTCCTGTCTGCCCGTTGTTAACTCCAGGTCTGAGGTGTGTGTGCCTCGACAGGATGTCTGTGATTGAAGCTGATTGCATATGTTTGAAACAAGCATTTCCGGGGTTATTACCGGAACTGCAATGACATCTCTTGGGGTTATCACCATGGATGGGGTTGCTACTCCGAGTGTTGTCTCTGGGACTGGAACTGAGCGTTGCGGTGTTATTGCCGAGACAGAACTGTCCTCTCCGATGTTGTCGCCGATCTTTTGATCTGCATACCTCGGGGTTATCTCTGAGATTGGAAAGGACATTCCCGGTGTGTGTTTCGGATTTGAGATGATGTTCCCGGTTTATGTTTTGGATTGGAGCTGAACTTTCGGTAGTATCCAGAATGGATGTAAGCTATCTTTCAAGGTTATCTCCAAAAGACGAATCTGCCCTCCTGCAATGTTAGTAATAGGAATGCAAAAAATTTTGAGTGTCTAAAGGTTACCCAGAATTTCTCTGGTCATGCCCGGTCAACGGGTTTTGACCAAGAATAACTCGCGATCTAGACATGTAATCACAGTGGTTCCACTTCCAGATCAAAGACCACATGACAAGCTACAGATTACAACTTTAAAACATCAAAAATCAAAAATATGCAGAGATTTACAGCCACTGACATTTCGTTTTCAGACTACTTTTAAGGCTCAAGAACAGTTTTTCAAAAACTCAATTTTTAAGGCCTTTGATGCTATGGATCCATGATGGATCATCATAGATCATCTAAATATATCTTATAACACATGATTAAACATATAAACACAAATTTTTTCTAAGCATGTAAGATCGAATAGGGTTAGGGTTTTTATACCTTCTTGTTCAATCTTTGATTCTTGCTCTCCAATATGATATTAGGTGATCTAAGGGCTGTTTATGTGACTGAGAAACTTATGATTTTCGGAGCTTTAGGTGAGAGAGAGAGAGTTGTTAAGAGCTAGAGTGCATAATGAGCAAATAAGTACACTTTCTCTCTCTCAATACTTTTATAATACATTGATGCAATGTATATTGATGATATTGCTGGCAAAGATAGGCTGATTGGCTGAGATATTTGGCACAATGTCAACATAGTTGGTCACCAACTAAAGGTTTGGCAAGATATACAAGTTTCCTACTAAATAATTCAAAAACGGTATTGTGGTCAATTTGATTCCAATTTTAATGGCATTCTTGACAAACTAATCCAACCCTTAGGGTTTAACCCTTAGGTTTTATCATATTAAATTTCTAGGTTTTCATTTAGGGTTTAAAATAAAATAAAATTAGTTTCTAAAAATAGAAAATTAGGGTTTGTTAATTAGATTGGGTTTTTAATTACCTTATACAGGAACATTAGGGTTTAATTATTGACTAATTATAGTTAACCTTGCAAAATTAGCAATTAGGGTTTATAATTTTTATAATCAGGGTTACCAAATCACAATTAGGGTTTCTAATTACTAAATTAGGGTTCTAGTCATTAGGGTTTCAAATTACTAATTAGGTTTTCCCTAATTAGCAATAAAATCTATCATACATGATATTAATCACATTAACACAATCTTTGACTGATCGTAAACTCTTATTTAAGTTTCATATTAGGGTTTCAAATTTCAAAATTTAGGGTTTTAATTTACAATTATGGTTTTCCGTAATAATAAGGTTTTACCTGAAATACAAATCGTATAACACATAACACAGTGTCTTAACAGATTTTTAAAGTCTCATTTGACTTCTGAATTAGGGTTTAACAGTAATACTATGGTTTATAAAAATATTGCTAGGGTTTGGTCATAATACACCATAATTGACCAACCATTATCATTACGCATATACAAATACATATCATAAAGATGAAAAAATCAAAATATAATTAATATTATATTATTATTCTCATGACGTGATCAAAATCTAAAATTAGGGTTTGAATTCCATATCTGATTTATCTTACATAAATGACATTATTAATTATGTTAGAAAATAATTAACTTTACTAATCTAAAATAATTCCATATAATAAGATAAAATAATTATTATAATTATTCTATAATCATTAAATATATTATTTAAATAATATATAATTATATTTTCATGGAAAATAATTAATAAAAACATTTCTGCTATAAAATTAATTATTATGAGAATAAAATTTATAATAATCAATAATTCTAAAATAAAATTATTTACAATAATTCATGTAATAAATATATTTTTATTTATCACATAAATACATATACACATTACCTAGCACATACTTCCACCTTTATAAATAAATAAAAAATTATACGCAAAATTTCTGATTTATTTATATAGAAAATATCGGGTTATTACAGGATTCAAGTTGAACGCGAAAAGGATTGGAGGTGAACTTGTACCTGAGGAAGCTCGAATATTCAAGGGTATGATTCTTGTTTTTTATCTTTTCTTTTAATTAATAATTGTGCATAAAGGATGATCCGGGTATATGGTTTGTAAAATTTTAAAATTCAATTTTATCACGTTTCCGTTTATTTTGTGCAATTTGATTGCGTTTATGAATATTACAAACCTAACAGTGACATCAGAGCAAAACCTTTATGCGAATTATTAATTATTTTAATTTGATATGTATATTAATATGTGTTCAGAACAATTTAATTGGGCATAATTTATTGTATAAAATTTATTTTTTTTTAAAAACGCGAAATCTCAATACCGTTTTTTTAAAGGGGCTTCGCGAATCATGTGAATATTATATATATATATATATATATATATATATATATATATATATATCTTATAATTAAAATAAAATATTTATTTTAATATTAAAATAAAAATTTATTTTAATCTCAAAATAAAAGTTTATTTTAATTTTAAAATTGGATTTTATGCTAACTAATTAGATTTGGAATTAGATTCCATGATAACTAATTAGAGTTGGAATTGGATTCCATGATAACTAATTAGAGATGAATTTGGATTCCATGATAACTAATTGGAGTTGAAATTGGATTCCATGTTTCCTTAAATAAAAGAGTTTATTTAGATATGAAATAAGATTTCATATTATTCAAAATAAAAGAGTTTTATTTGTGAATAGGAAAGAGACTCGTATTTTCTTAAATAAAGGAGTTTATTTAGATATGGAATAAGATTTATTATTATTCAAAATAAAGGAGTTTATTTGTGAATATGAAAGAGAATCACATGTTTCCTTTAATAAAGGAGTTTTTTTACTTGGAATTTGATTACATAATTAATTAAAATAAATAAGTTAATTTTGATTAAAGATTTTGATTAAAATAAAATAGTTTATTTTATTCAAAATTAGATAAATTAAAATAAAAGAGGTTTATTTTGATTTAAATTTGGGTTAAAATAAAAAAAGTTTATTTTGATTCAAAATTAGATTTTATACTAACTAAATTTGCCAATTAAATGATATCAATATATATATATATTAAATATTTATTATTCATGAGATGAATTAATTTATTGATGCATATGGTGATATGTATGATAATAAATGAGATTGATTGTGGACTATTGACCAATGTGATTGGATTTTATTTTAGTTGGATGCATGAATGTATGGGTTTTATTTAATGGGGTCTGCGTACTTTGTCTGCTCTAATTTTTCTTAATGTAAATTCTAACTTCCTCCTATGTACTTCCCCTTGACTGTTGACCAAGGTTTCTATTTATTTTAAATAGTTTTGTAATAGGAATCGTTAGAATTATTTTGAAGAATTGGAGATCAAGGAACAAGGAGCGCTTGAAGACCCGTTTGTAATGGAGCCCGGGTTTACATGTAATAGTTATATTTAAATATTAATTCTTGCACCCCTAGGGTTTGACCTTTTGGTTCACTTGGTGGCTCTAGTGAACCAAACTAGAATAAAAGTCCATAATTAATCCGGGTAGAATATAGTATTCTATATGTGCATGCTTATACTATATATATATATATATATATATATATATATATATATATATTATGCAAATATGATTCGTATGTTAATTAATATGACACGTATTTTATATATATATGTGTGTGTATGCGCGCTAAACAAGATGAGACAAATTAATAACAAACCCCTCAAATATTTTATATTAAGTCCTAAGCATTCAAAGATATTTGGAATATCGAACGTCACCTTCTAGCATGATAAAAATAATAGAGTATCAATTAATTATTATAAGTTTGTTGTGTCACCACAAGGCTTCTCTTAATTCTTTGAGATGTTAATTTTATCACATTTGATGCTTATAAAGAAAATTGAACAATGTTGTTTTGTTGTGTCACCACAAGGACAATATTTTTCTTTTTTGAATATATGGAGTGCTAGGTTGGACTTAACTTGGATAATTTTGATTCGGATGTGCCACCACTCGATCAAAATAATCTAAGAGGCAAAATACAAGGAGTTGCATAGTTGATGTAATTGACAAGAGTTGTCTACCTATTTATTTATATATAGTTTGTTGTGTCACCACAAGGCTATATACATTTAAAATGTGATCCTTATTCTCACTAGAAAATCTTTAATTAAATTTTGCCGAACTATATAAGTGAGGGTAATATAGTTTGATGAAAACAGTGGGAGATACCAATTTAAAACAAGACTTAATTTATTTTGGTAATTAATAAAAGAATGTATGCTAAAATATTGTTAATTACAAATTTATTTACAGAATTTTACAATGTCTAAATTAGTATCACTGTGAAGCATATTAGATGCTATTTAACTGGACCAAATTAAATGAATTGGTTAAGGAATTTAAGAATAGTTCGCATGGCTGAAAATCTATCTTTTGTCTTTAATACGCATATCCCTACAATGGTTAAAGACAATGCCTCTGAGGAAGAGATTGCTACTTTTAGAAAGTGACAAGATGATGCACAGTTGGCTCAATGCATCATTCTTGCATCCATGAGTAACGAGCTTCAACATCAGCATGAAACCATGGATGTTCCTACTATATTTTGGCACATCAAGTAGTTGATGGTGAGGAAAGTAGGACTGATAGATATCAGATATCTAAGGAGCTCTTCCGATATAGAATAACCGATAACACTATAGTAAAGACACAAGTCCTTAACATAATCAATTTGATTGATCAATTAGGACAACGGGTTTTGTCATGGATGAAGAGTTGAGCCAAGATTTGATCTTGCACTCACTCCCGGACTCCTTTCACAATTGTTGTGAATTTTTCATATGAACAAGCTAGATATCAGCTTCGTTGATTTGCTTAACATGTTGAAAAATGTTGAGAGTCACTTTCTAACCAAGAAAGATCGAGTCTTACTGGTAGGGGCCAAAAGATCTTCTGAAAAGAAGAATGATTCTAAGAAGGTAAATAAAAAGGCAAAAACAAAGAATAATAAAAACAAAACTGATACAGATAGCACAAGAGTTTGCTTCCACTGCAATAAGCATGGACACTGGAAAAGAAACTGCTAGAAGTATCTTGTAAAGGCTAGCCAGAAGAAGCTTAGTGAAGCTTCGGTTACAAATATAGTTTTTTTT
Organism: Panax quinquefolius; assembly: GCA_020205615.1. Taxonomy (NCBI): domain Eukaryota; kingdom Viridiplantae; phylum Streptophyta; class Magnoliopsida; order Apiales; family Araliaceae; genus Panax; species Panax quinquefolius. The sequence goes on from CM035154.1 coordinate 94,219,610, forward strand.
CATAATTAAAATAAATTTTTCTTTAGGTTAAGGTTCTACTTGGGTATTGGATGCTGACTTTGGTTATCATAAATATAGATTTATGAAGGGACCAAGCAGAAGTAGAAAGCTAAACAAAGGATAAGTAATCCTATGTCTGGTAAATGAAGCAAAGGTTACTGCATTAGCCATAGGAACTTATAGTTTAGCACTGCCTACGGACAAATCTATTAAGTTAATAAGCTGATATTGTATTCAAGTTCTCGTTGGAAACATTATTTCTATTTTGTTGTTGAACAATGAAATCTTTGGTATTATATTTAAGAACAATTGTTGTTCTATTTATAATAATAATGTTTCGTATAGAACTGGAATATTACTTAATGGATTTAGTATACTTGACATACGTGAAACTAATTTTGCATATTGAAAAAATTAGTATAAGAAAAAGGAGATGATCATTCAAAATGTTGAATGTGTGTATTTGCTAAAATACAATTGTGAATTATTTGAAAGGTTCAAATAATTCAGAAATGAAACAAATTGGCTAAGTATTAGGATTCTTTGATCGGATCAAGGAAGGAATACTTGTGCAATGAGTTTCTAGATCATCTCAAATGATTTTCTCACAATGGATGCTTCCTGATACGCAATAATTGATTGATGTATCTAAAAGGAAAAATCGTACCTTGTTGGACATGGTGCAGTCTATAATGATTTTACCGACATTCCAGTATCCTTCTGGGATAATGTCCTAGAAATGGTAGTATATCTACGAAAAAGGTAACCTCAAAATCCGGCCACAAGACTCCATAAAAGTTATGGATAGGAAGGATTCCTAATTTTAAGTAAGTTAAGATAAGGGGTTGTCCAACTTATGTGAAAAGGTTTCAAAGGATAAGCTTGGGACAAAATTTGACAAGTGTAGATTTGTGGGACATCCTAAAATAAGTTTAGGGTATATGTTCTATAATCCTACTTAGCAAAAGGTGTTTGTTACGAAACACGCTACCTTCATTGAAAAGGCTAGTGAGAGGATAATAGAATCTTTAAGAGTTCAAGAACCACAAAACACTATAAATTAAACAAGAGGAACCTGTAGATAGAACTATTGTACCACAACCGAATCATAAATCTGGAATAGTATCAAAGATACCTAGGAGATATGGATTCATCATGGATAATGATGATGATGTGACACACCCAAATCTAGGTACTTCATTCCCACAAGATTTGGTGTTCACTATCCAATCATTCATGTTTATCTACCCAAATAAGATAACATTTAACCATAAATCCTCCCTTTAAATAGGGTTACCTTAATAAATAAAAATCTTCCCAGGTTGTCTAACCTTTAAACATCATTCAAGTGTGGAAATAAAATTATTACATTACATCATTATTAAAAAGTCTATGACCATCACAATAAATAAAATTACAATTTTGCATCACTTGTACATTTTTCCCTTTCCTTTGCTAGTTGAAGGCTCATCTACCTTCTCAACTTTAGCTGCAATGAGTGTATAAATATGCAAGAGTGAGAAAAACAAATGCTCACTAGGTATAACAATGAGTCAACAAGAATATAATAACTGCCAATGAATAAGCTCATCAATACTGAATAGTACTCTATCAATAATAACCAACGACTTGAATCAAAATATGGAATATATAAAAACTGAGGGTCATGAGACCACGAACTATGTCCACAGTTGCAAGTAATCTTTCAACTTCAACTTTAACAGTCATAAGACTATAAGTACTCCTCGTACTTAGGGGGATCAGCCCTTCGTACAATGTATTGTGCACAAACATTTCAACGCTAAGCGTAAATTATCCCCTAATAATAGGGTTGTTCATCTCAGTATTTAGAGTACAAGTTCGCACCAAAGAATGTTTGGTTTGGATAAGCTTTCAAGGATAATTTGGAGTTTAACGATCATCAACTAGAGGACTAGTTGAATCAATAGTGTGAAATAACACAACAGTTGATCAATAATAACATAATATGGAACAATGAATAAGTGTAAGCGAACTAACTATATCTTAAACTCATACTTAGAAACAACTACAAAGCATAAGTATTGAATGACAATAAACATTGCTTGAATAATATTAAGCTAGGATTATCAATTATTGAATATGTTTTAAATAATAGCAAGCTGAAAATAAAGCTTGCTCATTTTTAGAATAGCTCATGTCAAGTAAATGAGATAAGATAGTTCAACATTAGAAATTAGAATTCAAGAAAAATGCATTCATAATATCCTAATAACAACAAAGAAACTTGTCTAACAATAAACAAGTTAGAATGCATCAACAAATATTAGAATTCAAACTTATTCGAATAAAGTTAAAGTCATATCTAGCTTGCTCAAATAATGATTAGGAATACAAAAGTTCACTTAAAGAATGGTTAAAGTAAGAAACTTGCTTAACATAAATGTAGGGTTAAAGAACTTGCTCAATGTAAAAAGAGAAGTTTAGAAAACTTGCTCAATCAAAAGAATGAAGTTACACAATGTAATAATAGAACAAACTCAACGAAAGTGTAGAGTTAGAAAACTTGCCTCGAGCGTAAACTAAAATATTAAAACTCATATTCACCTACACACAGTATTAAAACCACAACATCTATTAGACATACTAATATTCACTTTTCAATATAAAACGCATTACTAGCTAAACTTGTTATTTTAGCACAAGTCTTATGCTACCATATATATTTCAGAATTTCCAAGTGTTAGCATCACAACACTTATCTAACATTCATTGTATAAACTAAGTTATCACATAATGTGTTGGTAACTTACTAATCACTTTTACAACTTTGAATTTACAATCCACATAACATGACTCTGTTTAACTTTGTTGTTACATGGTTCTAATATTAACCTAACATTAAGCTAAGTTACATTAAAAGTCCAAAGTCTGCAAGTAATGCAGAGACTTCACTTGCCCGAGATCGGGCATTTGCCTTTATGCGCTTAGTTTTATCTTGGCTTCTTCTACGGCCACGCCCAATGGCTCATGCTGTGACGCTTATCTTATTGATTCTAGTTTTATAGAACATGGTTACGGCACTTTTCATAAGCCAACTAACACGAATTTCACCCAACAAACGGTGATAATAACACGAACAAATGGTATAGAACTATCACAAACATGTTTGTGAACATATTCCACCAATTAAAACAATTTAACAACAATTTAAGCTAGGTTAATTTCTCAAATTCCATGTTTTTTATATAAAACTCAATTTTTGATATTCATCCCAAAAATCATCACTTTGAATTCAATACTTGGCCAAATCACTCCATTCAAATTATGCTATGTTCGTTTCTTAATGAACTAACATAATCAAGCTTTAATTTATAATTTCACATACTAATTGGCCACTACAATTGATACTTTTCATAACCCATATAAAAATACATATAATAACATTATTTTCTTCCAACTGTCAACGAATTTAGCATTCAAATTTCTTGTTTAAACATAAACTCTAACATTATATCACATATAACCACCATAACTTAGTTACATAACAATAATTCGAAAGAAATAGAATTCACAGAGCATAACAAAACTTTGTCGTGATACCCATAAACACATATAATATCAAAGTTGTGAACATACCTTCAAGTTAGCTTGCACAACCTTGCAATTGCAGACAATTTTCTTAGGTTTCACTCTCAAACTCTCTCAATTCTCTCTGTAATTCTCTTAGTCTTAGCAACTAGAATGAAAACACTGATAGCTATAATGCGTAAACTCAATTGATAGACAAGCGTAGGAAATAAAACTGATAATCTTAATACGCCCATTTAATAAAATAACAGTTACAAAACTAACGTATATATTATAATTTTATTATATTTATTATTTTATTTATTTTATTTATATTATTTATTTTATTTAAATTCAAAAATTAGAAATTCAAAAGTCATAAGGCTTTGTTTGGCAAAACTCTTTAATTTTTAAAGAATTAATATATTAAGCCTTGTTTGGAAAAACTAAATTAAACCCTTATTAATTTATTTTAATAAACACTTTAGTTTATAATTTATAATCACATACTAATTATTTGAATTTTCATATCCAACATTAACCCATTAAATTAATCACATACTATATTTTAATTAAATATAGCATTTTAGCAAATATCACAAAATTATAATTTTTATTATAACTTTATTTAATAATCTAATATACCATCAAAACAACAATATAACATCTTATGTTATACTATAATTCTCTAAATTATAAATTAATTTAATTTAGAATATTATCTAATAAATTTAGATTCATAAATATTTACTAACAACCATCACATCAATAAAATATTTATTTCATCAATTCAACAATAGACACATCAAATAAATATTTCTATTATTCAATAAATATTTAATATTAAAATTTGAAATTTTGGATCGTTAAATCCTTCCATCCTTACAAGGATTTTGTCCCCAGAATCACAATTCAAATAATCAAATCGTCACATTCTCCCCTACTTACAAAGATTCTATCCCCAGAATCAAAGACACAGACTAAACAAATAACTCAGGGTAATTCTTCATCATATTAGCTTCGAGTTCCCAAGTAGCCTCTTCGACATTGTGGTTCCTCCATATCACATTCACAGAAGGTATCACTTTATTCCTGATCACTTGTTCTTTCCTGTCGACTATCTGAATAGGAATCTCTTTATAAGAGAAATCTTTACTAAACTGCAACGGTTCATACTCGATCACATGCTTGTAATCGGGTTTATACGGTCGCAACACCGACACATGAAAAACATTGTGCACATACTCTAATTCTAGAGGTAAAGCTACCTCATAAGCTACTTCTCCCACTCTGCGTAGAATCTCGAAAGCTCCAATAAACCTTGGGCTGAGCTTTCCTTTCTTTCCAAAATGAATTTTTCCCCTCCAAGGAGAAACTTTAAAGAACACAAAACTTCCTGCTTCAAATTCACGACTCTGTCTATGTTGATTAGCATACTTTTTCTGTCGATCTTAAGCAGCTACCAGTCTTGCTCTGATGAGTTTGACAACTTTAGCGATCGCATAGCGATACCGAGCCTGGGCCAAACAATTTGATGTTCTCCAACTTCATCCCAAAGATAGTGGAGTTCGCACTTTTCTGCGTCTGGCGCCTCTTACGGTGGCATACCAATACTTGCGTGGTAACTGTTGTTGTGTGCAAATTCTACCAACGGTAGATGATCATCCCAATTTCCTTTGAAATCCATTATACATGCTCTAAGCATATCTTCTAGCGTCTGGATCGTTCGTTCTCTTTGCCCATCGGTTTGTGGATGATATGATGTACTCATCTTTAGTTGCGTTCCCATGCATTCTTGAAGTTTCTTCCAGAAATTTGATGTAAACCTTGGGTCTCTATCTGATACAATTGACACTGGAACTCCATGTCTTGAGATTTAACTCTTTAACGTGTAAGCCGCGGTGATCAAGATTAAATCTAATCTTTATTGGCAAAAAGTGTGCAGATTTTGTTAATCTTTCCACTACTACCCATATCGCATTGTATCCTTTCTGAGTCGTTGGAAGACCTACCACAAAATCCATTTTGATATGCTCCCACTTCCATTCCGGTATTTCCAACGGTTGAAGTAATCCGCTTAGTCGTTGATGCCCAGCCTTCACTTTCTGACATGTCAAACACTTTGCAACGCATTCTACAACATCTCTTTTCATGTTCGGCCACCAGAAATGACGCCACAAATCTTGATACATTTTTGTACTTCCCGGATGAATCGAATATCTTGAGCTATGAGCTTCCGTCAAGATTTCTTCTTTAATATCTTGTACTGCTAGAACCCAAATTCGTCCCTCGAATCTTAGCTTTCCCTCAGTATCGACCTTGTACTTCTCTTTTTTACCCTCATCCACACTTTCCATTATTTTTTTGCATTCTTTATTCTGTAGTTGTGCGTTTTAAACTTTGTCCACCAAAGTTGGACTAGTTTCTATTTGGAATAATTTTTCATCAGATTCTTCTGGAAATTTGATTTCCAGCTCTAACCTTACCATTGCTGTAATAAGCTCCTCCTTATCTGTTAACAACATCAACTTTTCTCTGCCTTTCCTACTCAAGGCATCTGCAACCACATTAGCTTTGCCCGGATTATAAAAGATCTCACAATCATAATCCTTTATCAATTCCATCCATCTCCTTTGCCGCATGTGTGAGACCCCAGATTTTATCAATAAAGATTTAAATTTTGTCGAAATAATTTTTAATATTATGGTGTGAATTTGAGATAATATTATAGTTGTGGGTAGTATTTATAAATTTTGCAAAGTATGCAAGTGGTTATATTATATTCGATTGGTCGGGGAATATTCGGTTTAGTAGGGAATATTCGTACAACGGCTCAATCATTGGTGGACCCCACAACAGAATTATTGTCGGATTGAGAAAATGACAAAAATATTTTATTAAAATAACGGCGGAAGTTTTACCGGTTGATCTTTGTTGAACTACTTTCGGTAGTAAAAGTACAAGATGTCGTGTGGTTGCATAGTAGCACTTGGTATTGATTATTGATGCTTATGTGAGAAGTCACTCGGTTTGATTCCATTATTGTCGATTAATAATATGAATTATTATAATGCGATAATGACGTTTTGTTTTATTCGTATTATTATTAACGTAATAAAATGTAAACATCTTTTATATAAAACATAATACTTTATTAAAGTTATTCTATAAATAGAATATATTATATTTTATTATGCATAGTGTTGCGTAGTGTTTTTGCATAGTGTTTTGCATATAGTGTTTGCATAGTAAAATGTTTTTATATAAATAGAATATATTATATTTTATTTAAAAATTTTGCTTTAAATATGGACCGTCGATTAAAGTAAATCAATACGATACCGTTCATGGATTAATTACTATGCATTCTATTTTCCTATAAATAGAAGCTCATTCCTTCATTATTTTCTTACTTAATTCACCGAAACTCTGTAGAGAAAACTATAGAGAGAAAGAAGAAAAGTATTCTCGCTACTTCACTTTTTGCCAATATTCGGTTCTTCTAAGGTAGGGAATATTATTTGTTGTACCGTAAGGGTGTTATTCTTTCTTATTCATGAAGAGAACCTGTTGTTATTCCATTCTTTATTATTACATTGGAATAACTTTGTATCACGCGGTTTACCTATACTTGGTGACATTCTTCTATTATTCATTGGAACATCCTCGCTCATGTGTGTTTTACACCCACTGGTTCCGCCTCTTTATTATTATTCTGTTGGAACATCACATGCATGTGTTTTACACCGGACTGATTCCGTCTTATTATTATTATTCTGTTGGAACATCACATGCATGTGTTTTACTGGACTGACTGGTTCCGCCTCTTTATTATTCTGTTGGAACATCCTCGTGCATGTGTTTTACATCGGACTGGTTCCGCTCTTTTATTATTCTACATTGGAATATCCTATCATGTGTTTTACACCGGATGCAGTTCCATCTTTATTATTCTGTTGGAACATCCTCGTCGGTGTGAATTTCACGACTTCGGTTCCGTTATTATTATTACTGTTGGAATAACTTTTGTCTGTCGAAGTACCACATGCGTGGTGATTTCTTTTGTTATTCCATTCTTTATTATACCCAAATTGGTTAAAACTTTGACTTCTATACTCCATGAAATTAGTAGAATATCCTTGATATTTGCGTTTCATCCAAAGATCTTTTCATGGAAATATTCTTCCGATCATTCTTGAATTTTACTCTACAAAAGCATATCATGTTGACAATTTGGGCGTTAATAATTCTGGATAAAATAATTCTTGAACTTGTTTTATTGAATTCTTATATCATTGTCATCATCCTCATGTTTATATTTTTAAAGTCATCTGTGGCACCTCAGTAGTGCATAGATGGACTTGGTATGATTATGACCGAGACTATTCGGTTGTAATCATGGTAGTAATGTTACAAATGATGTGGTAAAAATCCTCGATTGGTAGTAGTGCATTGATGGACAGTTGTTGGCATGATCATGACCATTAATGAATACACAAATATTCTTGGCCGTAGTGCATGAATAATTGTGGTCGTGATACTAAAGAATATCCTTGGCCGTAGTGCAGGGGTGATTCGATGATGTGGAATATTTATTAAAGCTGAGTCTCATCTATAACAATGATGAAAACCTTTTAAAACCTAAAGATAGCGAGACTTTATTTTCTACTTGACTCTTTTAATGGATTGCATATTCCAATTAGCAGCTTAAACCGGTTGTCTATTGTATTTTATCGGTTTAACGGTGTTGAAGGCTAATGATAATTTATTCGCATTATCTTAGTCATAATATTTCTTCTTGGGCTAGTTGAGCTCACCCTTTCTTTCACTATTCTCTTCGTGAAATGAGAACATAGCTAGGGCGAGTCGCCTGGGAACGGAGTAATGGTCCGGAGGATAGCATTAGTAGTCCTCACTATTACGTGAAATAGTGTGATAATAATTGTAATGAGGACTCCTTGAGTATGGATATTGTCTAAATGACAATATTCCTATTAGAACTCTCGGTTTATGTATTGTCGTATGTTACCACGATAGATGTATAATTAAGTTTGTATTTGAATTTATGTACCATGTAAGTGGCGACCCAAGATGGGTGGCGATACCTAATTTTGGGGGCGTCCACAAAGATGTATTCAGTCTCTTCGTGTGAAAATATACTTTAGACTCTTATGATCTGTGTAGATCTCACATTTCTCTCCGTAGAGATAGTGTCTCCATATTTTTAATGCAAACACCACCGCCGCCAACTCTAAATCATGAGTTGGATATCCTTTCTCGTAGTCTTTCAATTGCCTTGATGCATATGCAATGACTTTGCCATTTTGCATAAAGACACATCCTAATCCTTTGTGTGAAGCATCACTACACACCACAAAGTTTCTTGTATTATCTGGTAACGACAACACACGTGCCACACTTAACTTTTTTTTCAGTTCTTGAAAACTTTCCTCACACTTTTCCGTCCAAATAAATTTTACAGATTTTCTCATCAAATTTGTCAACGAAGTGGCAATCTTGGAAAAATCTTGAATAAATCGTCTATAATAACCGGCCAGTCCCAAGAAACTCCTCACCTCTGAAGGTATTCTTGGTTGTTCCCAATTTATCACAGCTTCGACTTTTGATGGATCCACTGAAATCCCATCCTTATCGATTACAAGACCAAGAAATTGTACACGTTCCACCCAAAATTCACATTTAGAGAATTTCGCGTGCAACTTTTCTTTTCTTAGCATCTCTAGTGTCAGACATAAGTGTTCCACGTGTTCCTCTTGAGTTTTAGAGTACACCAGAATATCATCGATAAATACCACCACAAACTTGTCTAAAAATGGTTTAAACACCCTGTTCATCAAATCCATGAACGTTGCAGGGGCATTTGTCAAACCAAATGACATCACTAAAAATTCGTAATGTCCATAAATGAGTTCTAATCTTTGTCTTGATAAGACATCCTCCTTCCTTAATTTTAGTTGGTGATACCCACTTCTCAAATCTATTTTCGAGAAATATCTAGTACACTTCAATTAATCAAAAAAGTCATATATTATTGGCAATGGATATTTGTTCATAATAGTGCCTTTTTTCAATTCTCTATAATCAATGCAAAGACGCATTGACCCATCCTTCGTCTTCATGTAAAACATTAGTGCTCCCCACGGTGACACACTCAGTTGAATGTACTTCTTGTCTAACAGTTCTTGCAGTTGCACCATTAGTTCTTTCATCTCCACCGGAGCCATTCTGTACGGGGCCTTCGATATAGGAGCGGTTCCTGGTGCTAAGTCGATCACGAAATCGATTTCTCGGTCAGGCGGAAGTCCTGGCAAATCCTCCAAAAACACGTCCATGAACTCCCTAACCACTGGTATTTCCTCCAATTTCACACCCTTCTCCTTTTGAGTATCGACTATGTAAGCTAAATACCCTACACAGTCATGACTCAATAACTTCTTGGCCTGCATCATCGTCAAACATTTCATTTGTCTAGGCGATTTGCTACCATGAAAAACTACCTTTGACGGAGTCATAAGGTTTACACACTTCTTTTGGCAGTCGATTATCGCTCCATAATTGAATAGCCAATCCATTCCCAAAATAACATCGAACTCTTCAAGTTTTACCGGGATTAAATCTACTTTCATAACATTCCCCTTAAGTTCACCCTACAGTTCTTGTATACGAACCTAACAGGAATCACTTCCCTATTTATATTTTCTATGTTTAAAGAGAAATTCAGCTCTTCACTAGGTATTTCTAACTTCTTAGCAAATTCATCAGACATAAACGAGCAAGTAGCATCTGAATCAAATAATACATACGCATTTATATCATTGATTGGGATAATACCTGACATGACATCTTTTAATTGCACCGCATCCTGCACCGTCATATTGAAGGTTCTGGCTGTGGGCTTATTTGTTGATGTTGGTCCAGCAATAGTCAGTGTACCTCCACCAGCATTTCCCTTGCTTACATTTGCCTCACCAGATCTCTTTTTAGGGAATTCACGAGCAAAGTGATCCTTGGACATGCATGTGAAGCAAACGTTCTTCTTTGGTTGAGTGCAATTTGGGGCGATGTGACCCTCTTGGCCACAATTGAAGCATACTTGCTTCCCCATCAAACACACACCTTGTGAAACATCCCGCACGTAGCACATGCTTCGAACTTCTTATTTTGTTGGTTTCTTTGCTGATTTCAAGCTCCCACATTTGCATTCCACTTCCTCTTCAAACTGTTGTTTCCATTTCCACCGTTACCACCACCACCATTCTTAACTTCTCATTCGCTCTTCTTCTTCCTCTGCTCTTGGTTATGTTTTGTTACAGCCTCGCCTCCACTCTCAATGAGAATTGTCTTCTCCATTATCGCTGCAAACGTCTTCAACTGGAACAAGGAGACCCTACTGTACAACCAGGGCTTCAGTCCTTGTTCAAACCTCTTTGCCTTATGTTCATCTATGCTGACTTGATATGGCGCAAACCTCGCCAACTCATTGAATCTTGCGGCATACTCAGACACCGACATCGTTCCCTACTTCAGTTCCAAAAACTGCACTTCACTACAAGAAAAAGGCCTATCAGCGACCAATTATATCAGCGACCGCATATCCGGTCGCTGATAGTCTTAGTAGTGACCGATATCAGCGACCATATTATATTCCGATTATTAAGTGACATCAATGACCGATCGCGTCATTGATCGGTCGCTAGAACAAATTTCCCACCCAAAATTTGGCAAGAAATGTTGGTAGCGTAGTTTTTTTGGCGACAACTTATAATCAATGACCGCATCACGGTCATTGATAAATCCATGTCATTAAAAATCGGCGACCGCGTCAAGATCATTGATCGTCATTGATCCTTTTAATCTATCGGTCTTTCTTTCGGCGATGCGAGAATCGAAAAGGAAAAAATAAGTGGGAGACCGAATAGGGAGAAGAGGAAGAAGGGGAAAAGAAGGAGAAGAGGAAATCTTGTTCTTTGTCATGCGCGATTGGGTTGGCTTTCTCCTTGATTGGTGTTAGGTACCAAATTATATAACAAATATTTGATATATATATATATATATGTGTGTGTGTGTGTGTGTGTGTGTGTGTTTATGTTATATACGAATATTTGGGTTTTTCTTCTTCTTTTAACTCACATTGTAGCTTGTGGGTTTCGATTGAATGCGATTTTTGTTAATTTATGTGGTTCAAATGTTTGATTGAATGTATTAGTCTCGATGTTAGTATAATGGGTTAGTCTCTAATGTTAATATTTTTTATATAATGTTGGTATTTGTGTTTGGCACTTGGAATTATTTTGTATAATGTTAGTCTCTAATGTTAATATTTTTTTGTATAATGTTAGTATAATTGGTTATATAGTCTCTAATGTTAATATTTTTTGTATAATGTTGGTATTTGTGGTTTATGAGTTGGTATTTGTGTTTGGCACTTGGAATTATTTTGTATAATGTTAGTCTCTAATGTTAATATTTTTTTGAATAATGTTAGTATAATGGGTTAGTCTCTAATGTTAATATTTTTTGTATAATGTTGGTATTTGTGGTTTATGAGTTGGTATTTGTGTTTGACACTTGGAATTATTATAGATTTCATACCTCTTCAGAGATATCTTTGTGGTCCAAATCTTGTTGGGTAGGGTAGGAGGATAATTAGGATTGACAAAATTTATGCTTAAGCATTTATTTCCCACCCAATGGCTTGTTGATTTCTAATGTAACTGTATTTGGGTTATTCTGGGGTCACACGCTAGGGTGAGTTGGTCTATATAATTGTGGCGCAAGGACCAATGCTATATACTTTTAAATAAGAGGAGATGATATCAAATTGAATTAGTTGCACTTACATTAATAAATGTCAAACCACCAACATTGGAGTCTAATATCCAATTGGTGCTGTTAAATGATGTAGGGATTTTAAACTAAGTGATCCACTAGAGCCTTTAAGGGACTATTGGGTGATGGGTTGGCCTTGGGGCATGAGGCCATCTGAGGCCATGCACAAAGCTTAGCCAAGCCTTACTACAGGGCCAATCAATGAATTTAAGAAAGAGAGATTCAAAATGGGTATAATACAAAGGGTATGAAACTTTTGGGATAATCAATGAATTTAAGAAAGAGAGATTCTTATATGAGTTGATTGATACCTATATGTATATATATACACACACATACATCATATATGTATAATTTTATAAGAATATATACACACACTTTACACCACAAGAATAATTTGGGAACATGCATGATTAGGTTTCATGTTTTAATATGAGATTATCTAAAGTTGGATAATTTGTTATTCTTGAATAACGATTCTTTGAAATTTGGAAAATTTTTGAATATAACATTCTTCTTTGAATATATTTTTGCTTTGAAATTTAAATAAATTGTTGTTGATATTCTTTGAAATTGGGACAATTTTTGGGCTTCTTTATTGTTTTACTAATATTGGATTCTCCTAAATTGTGCCTTGAATTATAGTTGTGCACATTCTGCTTTTTGTGTGTTGGGATTATATTTTCTTTGAAATTGGTCAAGTATGCATGCCCTCGTGCATGTGGATAGTCCATATTATAGGGAGACTCTGCAATTTTTTTCATATATAAGTCGAAATGGCCATATAACTTGAACATGAGTATAACATAAAACATAACTAGGAATGAAGTTTGGTGATGCTAAAAGTAACCTTAAGTAACTTAAATATACACGCCTAGACTATCCTAGTGGCCTGGTATCCTATCCTATTGTCCTTTTGTTTACATACAATTACATATCCTGATGTTCTCTATATCCCCACATGTTTATGTACCTTTCATTTATAACTTATACTAACATCCTAATTTTTTATTTATAGATGTCTTACGAACTGCGCAACCTGGCCTTGGGTTGGGTGAGAACCCTAATCATGTGCTTGAAGGCCAAAGCTAATCCGGATGATCGCATTCTTATACGATCCGTCCTCCTCCGGATAAGCGTAAGTTAAACATCGTGTATATATATATAAGGGTTGAATATTTTCATTTTATAAATATAGTAGTGATTTAAATGTAAGGGTTTTAATATAAATTATTGTATATTGTAGTGATTTTCAAGATAGTAAAATTGTGAAGTGCATTTCACAATTATAAGCTGAAGCGGCTTCACGCCGGTGATTACATAAATGAAACACCTCTCGCCCATAAGGATCTGATTTGAAATTTGAATTTGGTATATTTTTGATCACTCGATAGATAATACATAGTTAATCAAATAATATTGTTTAGTAATATAACTTGATTTTAATATTATTATTGTTGTTTTATTTGCGAAAACGATATAGATGGGACGACGCTTACGTCATCGATTATTGAGACACTATTACAGCGAAGTCGTGTCATGCGAACCAAAGATAATTTGAACAAGGAATGACAAAAAGCCCTGCACAATGCTTTGAGATTGACCATCCAGGACAGGGTGAGCAGTATATGCATGAGCATAGCCCCTGGTGGTGCGCACAACCCATATGGGTGCAGATGTGTGACCAGTGGAGAGCTGAGAGTTGGGTCAAGAGGCGCAAGATAGCCTCCGAGCAGATCCTCGTGTGTATCGAGATGCGGAGAAGGCAAAAGGCACGTGCTCGGGCGGCGATATATCACACCGCAAAGACATTCTTTGCCGAGTGGTACGTATGTTATGTTTACAGTCATCTTTTGTAGCTAAAATATCATATGTTTACATAATAATATGAGAAAATGAACTATAGGAGTCTCAGTCTCAAGGTCAACCTATCAATTGGTTGGATGTGTATGTAGCCACATGATGGTCTACACCGTCGTTGAGATAAGCGGTAATAAGTTCACTTTATCCTAATATGTTGTTTATAAATTATAACGACCTTCTTTAGTATTTTTTTTATTTATTTTTAACTATTTAATTGTTCATCTTCCGACGGAGACACTTATAAAGGCTTAATGAACGGCGCTATCCTGAAAGGCACCCGCGTCCGTCGATTGATCAAGAATTATGGGAGAGGCGTCCATCGTGAAGAAAAATTATGTCAAAGGCCAAGGACAAAGACGACGCCCGACCATCGATGGCACAAAGCTACTGCCACCAGTCTACCACGATCATCAAAGTTATCCAACCTATCATACTCCTGCCGATCGTGTGAGAGCGATCTGTCGAGATCGTGATCTTCTTAAATATCTTGGGCGGGCATCTGCGGTCTCTCGAGTCTGATGAGTTGGCGGAAGCGATGGCGGCGGCGGCGAGGCGAGGAGCGGGAAGCGGCCACAACAACAAGAAAGGTATATATATATCGTTTATTGTTTAGCTACATTGTCTTATATGTTTATAGTCTCGAGTCGATGTCTTACTTATATGTAACATATATATGTTCTATTACTTTGATAATTACAGGGATCCTAATTTGGATGATCCATGAAGAGCGCTTGAGACTTATTTTTTTTAGATTTTTAAAGCCTTGAACTCTTTTAGATTCATTCTTTGGACAATTGTAATAGTTTATATGGATGTTTACGATATCGATTATATTGTGTTGGATGAATGTTTTGTATTGTATTGGATGAATGTTTATTCATGGATGAATGTTTTGTATTGTATTGGATGGATGTTAATATGGATGCTTGCATATATATATATATATATATATATATATATATATATTGCTGTGTTGGGATTGAAAGCAGGTACAAAGCAGGTTATTTTTGGGAAATCAATAAAATAGACAAAATTTTTAAAAAAAAAAAAGCATCGTGACGCGTCGATCGCTAAAAATGTATCAATGATCAAGATGAATCTAGCGGCCATTGCGGTCGCTATTATCGATCACGACACGCGTGTGACACGTCACGCGTGATGAATGACTCAAAGATAAGTTATAATAGCGACGGTATCGATTAAGCTAATTGCGATCGCTAATTATTCTTGTCATTATTGGTGGTCGCCGATGTCCTTCCAATGACAGATTATCTCATGACTTCGTGTCGGCCGACGCATACGGTCAGCAGATATCCATCTGCGGCCGTATCGATTCGGTCGATGTGATGATCGGTCACGATAAGCCTTTTTGTTGTAGTGCTTCTAGCTTACTCTTCGAACTTTCTGGAAAATTGGTCTCAAAGAACATTTCTTTGAACCCTTCCCAAGTTATAATTCCTTGACCTCCTCGGGTTTTATTGGCTTGCCACCAATAACTAGCCTCTGCCTTCAACATGAATGTTGCAAAAGCAGTCTTCTAATTCTCCTCTACCATAGCAACCTCGAAAACTTTCTCTATTTCCATGATCCAAGTCTGTGCTTCAACTGGATTCATGGTTCCATGGAATTCTAGTGGTCCAACTGCCTTGAAATCCTTAAACGTTGTACCTTGGTTCTGAGGTTGATTCTGCAAAGCACCTGTCAGTAACGTCACTAACTGCTGAACTGGGTTACCTTCAACGTTCCTATTGTTGTCTTCCTCAGTGGTTCTCTGTCGTGGTGGTTGACGTCTTGGAGGTATTTTCTGTTAAAATACATCCATTAGACTCTATTCAACCTTTTAAGTATTATATACTTAAGTTGCACATACAAAAAATTATCATGTAACACATAACACTTTGAATAAAATAATAAATTTTATTCATTCATAATCTTTTTAAAAACATCAAAACAATAGCATCACTACTATTTATTTTACTTTCCTGAACTATAACAGTTGTAGGACAACATCATCAACATCTATCCCATTGGTTATATCATACCCAGGATTTACATCTTATTTACTCACTAATCACATAATAAATATATATCACTACGATGTCCTACTAAGATACTGCGTAGACTTACGACGCTCCTCCTCCATAATTCGGAACATTGTTCGGCGATCTAATATGTATGATGGTAGCGTCTCGAACTGAATTGGATAACATATGACCCGATCTTGAGCTCGATTAATCACGGTGTTAAATACGTTATTCATTTCTTCCATCTTCATCCTCTTTGCTTGTGCGTCTCCCTCTGTCATTCCGGCTCGTTGATAAGCTTCCTCGTACGCGTCTTCGGCTGTTGCCCTCTTCGTAGCTTTTTTTCGACTTGTTCTTCAACTCTGAAATCTCTACTATCATTCGCTCGTTCTCTCCTTTAGTGTGAACCAGCTTCTCTTCAACGTTATTCTGACGTTCCTCTCGATCTTGGATCTCGTCGTCCTTCTGTGCCATCAAGGTCTGATGTTCAGCTACTATCTCTTGCAACTCCTCGACGGTATCTTGAAATTCCACATTGCGATCATACACCTCGTCGTACATACGGGCAGCTATCGAGTTAAGTGGAATCTCCTCCTCCTCGTCCTCCTCATCCCCCGACTGTGGCAGCTCAACAGGGTCCTCCTCATTCTTTTCTATCTCATCCTCCTCATCAGGTACTCTTTCCTCTTTCAACTCATCGTGACCAACGGCTGCTTTCCCGTGGCGATGGTTGTTCCCAAATCACCTGAATATCTCGAGGTTCCTCCTCTCTAGCCTGACTGGATCCTCCTATAGTAACCATCCTGTCAACCAAATTTTAAGTTTTAATTACTAATCATTACTACTCGACACTCACGAGCACATAAGTTGTAATCACATAAGCACATAAGTATTTTATCATCACTATCTTTTCAAACGTTACTTCCTAAGGTTTTTCCCCACCTAAGGTTCATAACCTAAGGCTTTGATACCAACCGGTGACACCCCCAAATCTAGGTACTTCATTCCCACAAGATTTGGTGTTCACTATCCAATCATTCATGTTTATCTACCCAAATAAGATAACATTTAACCAAAAATCCTCCCTTTAAATAGGGTTACATTAATAAATAAAAATCTTCCCAGGTTGTCTAACCTTTAAACATCATTCAAGTGCGGAAATAAAATTATTACATTACATCATTATTAAAAAGTTTATGACCATCACAATAAATAAAATTACAATTTTGTATCACTTGTACATTTTTCCCTTTCCTTTGCTAGTTGAAGGCTCATCTACCTTCTCAACTTTAGCTACAATGAGTGTATAAATATGCAAGAGTGAGCAAAACAAATGCTCACTAGGTATAACAATGAGTCAACAAGAATATAATAACTGCCAATGAATAGGCTCATCAATACTGAATAGTACTCTATCAATAATAACCAACGACTAGAATCAAAATATGGAATATATAAAAACTGAGGGTCATGAGACCACGAACTATGTCCACAGTTGCAAGTAATCTTTCAACTTCAACTTTAACA
Organism: Panax quinquefolius; assembly: GCA_020205615.1. NCBI lineage: Eukaryota > Viridiplantae > Streptophyta > Magnoliopsida > Apiales > Araliaceae > Panax > Panax quinquefolius. The sequence continues at coordinate 94,237,423 of CM035154.1, forward strand.
GTCATAAGACGATAAGGACTCTTCGTACTTAGGGGGATCAGCCCTTCGTACAATGTATTGTGCACAAACATTTCAACGCTAAACGTAAATTATCCCCTAATAATAGGGTTGTTCATCTCAGTATTTAGAGTACAAGTCCTCACCAAAGAAAGTTTTGTTTGGATAAGCTTTCAAGGGTAATTTGGAGTTTAACGGTCATCAACTAGAGGACTAGTTAAATCAATAGTGTGAAATAACACAACAGTTCATCAAAAATAACATAATATGGAACAATGAATAAGTGTAAGCGAACTAACTATATCTTAAACTCATGCTTAGAAACAACTACAAAGCATAAGTATTGAATGACAATAAACATTGCTTGAATAATATTAAGCTAGGATTATCAATTATTGAATATGTTTTAAATAATAGCAAGCTAAAAATAAAGCTTGCTCATTATTAGAATAGCTCATGTCAAGTAAATGAGATAAGATAGTTCAACATTAGAAATTAGAATTCAAGAAAAATGCATTCATAATATCCTAATAACAACAAAGAAACTTGTCTAACAATAAACAAGTTAGAATGCATCAACAAATATTGAAATTCAAACTTATTCGAATAAAGTTAAAGTCATATCTAGCTTGCTCAAATAATGATTAGGAATACAAAAGTTCACTTAAAGAATGGTTAAAGTAAGAAACTTGCTTAACATAAATGTAGGGTTAAAGAACTTGCTCAATGTAAAAAGAGAAGTTTAGAAAACTTGTTTAATCAAAAGAATGAAGTTACACAATGTAATAATAGAACTAACTCAACGAAAGTGTAGAGTTAGAAAACTTGCCTCGAGCGTAAGCTAAAATATTAAAACTCATGTTCACCTACACACAGTATTAAACCCACAACATCTATTAGACATACTAATATTCACTTTTCAATATAAAATGCATTACTAGCTAAACTTGTTATTTTAGCACAAGTCTTATGCTACCATATATATTTCAGAATTTCCAAGTGTTAACATCACAACACTTATCTAACATTCATTGTATAAACTAAGTTATCACATAATGTGTTGGTAACTTACTAATCACTTTTACAACTTTGAATTTACAATCCACATAACATGACTCTGTTTAACTTTGTTGTTACATGGTTCTCATATTAACCTAACATTAAGCTAAGTTACATTAAACGTCCAAAGTCTGCGATATGTAGACTTCATTTCACTGCTCGAGATCAGGCATCGGCGCCAGCGCCGCCAGCTTTTATCTTCAAGGCTTCATCATGGCGTAGCGCCAAAGGGTCTTGGCAAGCCTTCTTTACGATTCTAGTTTTACAGAACATGGTTACGGCACTTTTCATAAGCCAACTAACACGAATTTCACCCAACAAACGGTGATAATAACACGAACAAATGGTATAGAACTATCACAAACATGTTTGTGAACATATTCCACCAATTAAAACAGTTTAACAACAATTTAAGCTAGGTTAATTTCTCAAATTCTATGTTTTTCATATAAAACTCAATTTTTGATATTCATCCCAAAAATCATCACTTTGAATTCAATACTTGGCCAAATCACTCCATTCAAATTATGATATGTTCGTTTCTTAATGAACTAACATAATCAAGCTTCAATTTATAATTTCACATACTAATTGGCCACTACAATTGATACTTTTCATAAACCATATGAAAATACATATACTAACATTATTTTCTTCCCATCACAATCTAATTTAGCATTCAAATTTCTTGTTTAAACATAAACTCTAACATTATATCACATATAACCACTATAACTTAGTTACATAACAATAATTCGAAAGAAATAGAATTCACAGAGCATAACAAAACTTTGTCGTGATACCCATAAACACATATAATATCAAAGTTGTGAACATACCTTCAAGTTAGCTTGCACAACCTTGCAATTGCAGACAATTTTCTTAGGTTTCACTCTCAAACTCTCTCAATTCTCTCTGTAATTCTCTTAGTCTTAGCAACTAGAATGAAAACACTGATAGCTATAATGCGTAAACTCAACTGATGTACAAGTAGTAGGAAATAAAAGCGATAATCTTAATACGCCCATTTAATAAAATAACAGTTACAAAACTAACGTATATATTATAATTTTATTATATTTATTATTTTATTTATTTTATTTATATTATTTATTTTATTTAAATTCAAAAATTAGAAATTCAAAAGCCATAAGGCTTTGTTTGGCAAAAACTCTTTAATTTTTAAAGAATTAATATATTAAGCCTTGTTTGGAAAAAACTAAATTAAACCCTTTTTAATTTATTTTAATAAACACTTTAGTTTATAATTTATAATCACATACTAATTATTTGAATTTTCATATCCAACATTAACCCATTAAATTGATCACATATTATATTTTAATTAAATATAGCATTTTAGCAAATATCACAAAATTATAATTTTTATTATAACTTTATTTAATAATCTAATATACCATCAAAACAACAATATAACATCTCATGTTATACTATAATTCTCTAAATTATAAGTTAATTTAATTTAGAATATTATCTAATAAATTTAGATTCATAAATATTTACTAACAACCATCACATCAATAAAATATTTATTTCATCAATTCAACAATGTACACATCAAATAAATATTTCTGTTATTTAATAAATACTTAATATTATAATTTGAAATTTCGAATCGTTACAGATGAGGTACGTATCATAGAAGATGATGATCCAGTTACATATGATGAGGTAAGAGTTGTAGACACTGAGAGAAATGGATTGAAGCAAGCTTCTCAAAAATGGAACATTCGTTTTGATGAAACAAATAAAAAAGGTTTGATTTTATCAAAAACAAGAATGAACCTAGTGTGTACAAAAGGGTCAGTGGGAGCGTCGTGACATTATTAATATTATATGTTGATATACTATGGATAAGGAATGACATGCCTATGCCTATTATATCGTGTCCGTGCTAGTAGTCCATATGGTACTCTGAGTGGTTTTCCACAAACAACCAACAAACAAGTTCCCGTCTCATCTACACTGCCCATAACAGTGAGTTAGATCGGTTGCCAGTTTTGTATATACCTTCGCTCTCTGAAGGAATTGTTTAGCCCAGCTCCCATATGTCAACCATCAAAGGTTACAATTGTAATACAACCTAACTTATCTTAACTTATCCGAACTATTAAACTATAATGTTCGTTAAGTCAATTTCTTATTCCTTATGGCTTTCTAACAAATAAATGTCATACCTCAGGATTCATTCTTTATCGTCCAAATCATACAGTCTTTTGTATACTCAAAATGATCATTCAATATTCATTCTACGCATTTATAGCGTTAAGCATTTTACATTACCTTATTCTTATATTACCACGTCCGGTTCATTCGACTCGGAACATCATCCAAGTTATAAATATTAACTTAGCTTCTTTTACATTATACGTACGTGTCTTTAATTCAGCTTCTTCATTAACCTACGGTCAAACCATACACGGGGTGTAGGTTCTACCCGTTTAATATTCGCGTACACTTAACCTTTACGTCGGTTCAAGTGTTCAACGCTTACATTTCATTCTAACATTCTCCTCCGACTCACATTCGGCTTTCATTAACCTTATTACCGTTCGCTACGGCTTTCTTGATAATTCATATCTTACTTACTACTTCTGTCAACGTCTAAGTCATACCACCAATGTATACTTAGAACGTTCGCTCGACGTGAATATGATTCACGAGGATCGTTTACGTATTCAACATTTACGTTACTTGCCTCTTAATTCTATTTAACCTTCATCCAAGGTTTAAATCGCTTTCACTCATTACTCGTCACCTGAACCCCATGTTCAATATTCTTTCTTAATGTCAAAGCCATACGGTTCGTTGTATGCTAAGACCGTTCACTCATCGCAATAGCATTACGTTTACAGCGTCTAAACGCTTTACATTCATCTATCATTACCATGTCATAACATCAAAATGTTATACATTACCATCATCAATCAACGTCTAAGGAATCACCATTATAGCAATCCCCCACATTCAATTATCGCGACTATGGTCCCCGAATATAGGTTCTGTAACCCACGTTTACATTCTTTATCTTTTAATCTCGTTTAATCTTTTTGTTCAACCTTCATCAAAGGTTTAATACACTTGATTAAGTGTTAAATTAGTTGAACTATATTTTCATATTTCTTTCTTGCACATCCCCAAAGAATCGAAAGCAAGAAAATCTCATTTATGGGCATCATCGCTACCGACCGTATTTGCCACTGCCCTTCCCTTCCTTTCGCCAGCGTTGCGGCGCCAATTAGCAGTAGCTAATGGCCCGAGCTCGCACTACGGCACCGACCCCCAAGGCACGACTCGCGTTGCGGCGCCAAGCATGAAACCTAGAAAAATTTTCTAAGTCTTTTACAAGCTTGAGACACTGACTTCGAAATCTCATATCTTATTCGTTATAACTCAGAACGAGATCGTTCCAAAACCATTCTCTTCCTTATCTTACGTAATTCGATTACCCATGGATAGAAATTCATTCTGAATCCATTAATATGCCATTCAATTGGCTTAATCTTTGCTCTTCGTTTGTTTTACGTTATTAACGCTCTTCGTTCGTTCGTCCGTAATTCGGTCATCCAAACTCAGAATTTATTCGTTCTTGAGTCCACGAGTCACGTTTTATACATTTTCTTACATTCTTATGAAACCCTACACGTTCGGATTCATTTACAAACTTTCTAATTCTCATTCTTCTTTTACAAAATTTTCGCCATAACTTCGTTATAGCTCAATTTTAATCTGTTCTTCATGAACGTTTCTAACGTTCCTAACCAAGCAATAAGAAACTAAATTATACGCGATGGTTTTAAACTTTTCCATCAACCACAATTATCCTACGATTGTTTTAAATTTGTCCATCAACAACATTCTTCGCGTTCTTCGCGTGTTCTTCGCGTTCTTCGTTCGTTCTTCATTTTTAATCGATATTTTGGATTACGATTTCACTTTTTCTTGGAATTTGATGTTATAGAACATCATTCCTTACTTATTTGACCTACTCATTCATAAGATTCATTCGGATCGCTCAAAATCCTTACGAATCTTACACTTCCTTAAGAAATTTATAAACTAAATGTATAATTCTTATTTCTTCGTTTTCTCATGATTTCAACCATATGAATTCATTCTTAACTTCATCTACTTCTTATCTTCATTAGGTTATGTTTTTGAACATATTAAACTTAAAGAAAATTAGAAGAAACTAGGGTTCGGATTACCGTTCTTCTTTAATCTCCTTTCGTTGGACAAAGCGTGCACTCGGGCTAGCTTTTCCTCATTCTCCTTCTCTTCCTCTCCCATCCAAACTCTCTCTCTCTATCTATCAAGTGTTGGTTGAAATTTCAAACCAAACAAATGAGCTTAAGGCTTGTTTATATAGAAAACCAAGGCTAGGGGCATTTTAGTCATTTCCCCCCACCTCCTTACTATTCATGGCTTAGCCACCAAGTTTACTTGGCCACCACCCTTACTTGGTGGCCAAGTGGCCACCCCACATGCCCATGGGTCTCCCCTATGGGTTGCCCCATGGGTTTTATCCATCTGGTGACCCATCGGTTTGATTCGCGGTTAATTTTCTTACTGCGCCTTCTCTGGGCTTGATTACATATTCCATTGGGCTTGATATAATCCAAGTCCACTTGGATTCTACAAAGTCCATGAACTCAAAGTCCATTTAGACTAATCGTATTATACGCATTTCATTCTCGTATTCTCTTCGTATATAGATTGTACGATATTCGTATTATACGTCGTACTAATCTTCGTACTATACTTGTAAAATAACTAGTATTATACTCGTATTTCTCACGCATAATAACTAATTATTATAAGAAATCATAAAATTCTCGGAACTCACTTTTCCTAACCCTTAGGTTTTAAGTCCACACGCGAAAACTTCGTTTTTGCCATAACTAAATTATTATTGAATATTCCATCTCATCTCAGAATTCTATCATTACGCGTTTCTTGAAAATTCAAAATAAATCTCCGAGCAGAAACGGATGAATAGTGCTTATTTCGTCTTTTTCCCCAAAAACTATTTTGTTCCCGGAAAAATTTTATTTTCGTCTTGAATTCTTACTCATTCAGTCTAGCTCATAGCCAGAATCCTCCCGATTAATAATCATCCTAGGTTATAGAACGATTAATAAACACATAGCACAGAATAGTATTAATAAAAATTCATTTTATTAATAACTAATTATTTAAACTTAAATTCTGGATAATCCGATTTTTCGGGTTGTCACATTCTTCCCTCCTTAAAATAATTCTGTCCTCAAAATTTCTTAAAACAAAACCCTTACCCGGGTCCTCACAGCTGCGGTGATGGCGCAGATGATGCAGAACGAAGGATGAAACCCTTACCCCTTGAGTACGGAGTACCTCCTGCCCAATCTTTGAATTTTGCTATCGTGGCATGAGTGATATCCTGACTTGGATATTGCAGCTGTTCATCTGTCCACCTAACTCATGCCCGAGCACACAAATGAGCAACAATCGAGGCATGTGGTATACTTCCTGTAGTGCTCCCCCACATATAACGTAATATGTTTTGATTAAGGAGATGACCAATGTCAATGTATTTCCATGTAACAATCCCCCACATGATGATTGCTCGCTCAGTTGTAATCTCATGTTGATGGGATGATGGCATAAGTTTTGCACAAACAAAGAGATTCCAAGCCTTGGCAAAATAGTTGAGAGTTGAAGCTAGAAAGGTCCTAGGCTGATTAGTGCCTGGCTTGTAAGTCCATTGTGTCCCTGGTATACACAAATCAGTAATGACCTCATTTAGGTCTGTCTCCATTCGTTCCGCCTCAACCCAATTTGTACGTCCAGTTAGAGGGTCGGGTAAATTGAAGACGCCACGAATTGCCCTTGGGCGATAGTCCACTTGAACATCTCGGTCAAAAGAAAAGCCACTCATTATCTTATTTGCATTCGCATAAAATTCCCTTACAATGGCCATAGGTGTAGCCATGGGTGTAGAGCAGACTCCATGGCAACATCTTTCCCTGATCATATCTTTCAATTTCCCATCTTGTGCCTTTGGCTTGAACCCTCTCTCTCTAACAAATAATTTAGCCACAATTCGGTAATACTCTAGCTGGGCATCAAGACTGACAAACTTGGAAAAATCTACATTATCTCCACTCTGGCTGCTTGCAGAAGACGATTCTGGAGTGCGAGAACGAGCATGTTTTGGTCCCATTATGCTGATGAAAAGAAAAACTCCAAATTGAAAAGAAGAATTGGACTGAGAAAATATATACACTGAACTCCCCCAAACTTATTGTTGTCACTCACTCTCTAAAGAAACCCTAACTTCTCTGTGACTGATTATAGGATAAAGATAGAAGTTTGAATATGGATAAGAGGATGGAATGCGTATATAATAGGGTGAGGAGTTATGAATTTGAAATGGAACAGTTAGGAGAGGAGTCGTGCGTCTGTAGAGAGAAATGGATACGCATGATTCGAATGTAACTGATATAAGAAATGGGAAAAGACACGTCTTTAAAAAATTAAAAAAAATTCAAATTCTAGTCTCGGGCACAGCCGCGCGATTTTTGAACTGGATAGTGGCGTGGGCGCGCGATAGGTTATGCTACACAGAAATATGGCATGGGCGCGCCATTTTATATTAATTTCCTTGCGCGACCGCGCGCCCCTGTATCCAACTATACTGATCTGCATCTTTAAAAATAACAAAGTAGCTACTGATAAACTCCAATGCACCTATACAAACAATAAATATCAGTATGAGATATATCAATTCTCTAAAATCACAGCATGGACTAATTAATACGCATGAATGACTATCCCAACATAATGCTTTGTATGCTACTTCTAATCATTAATATATGCCCAATCAGCTCCACAAAACTTATATCACACTTCTTATGCTATAACAACTAGCATGAGAATTAGAAACAAATACGATCTAAAACAGAATTAAACAAAAGGTAAGGATAGAAATAATGTGGTGCCTCCCATCTAGCGCTAAGTTATAGTCCTTTAGATTGACTATCTCTGACTCAATCATATTGAAGAAAGAATGGAGGTGACTTTCTGCCTATCAACCTCACCACCAAAATAATGCTTAAGCCGTTGTCCATTCACTTTGAACGACTTGTCTGGGAATTTGTCAAAAACCTCTATTGCCCCATGTGGATAAACTGTCTTCACTATAAATGACCCTGACCACCTTGATTTGAGCTTCCCAGGGAAGAATTTAAGTTTTGAATTAAACAACAAAAATCTTTGTCCCGTCTCGAACACTCTCTCCATAATCTTGCGATCATGCCATTTCTTCACCTTTTCTTTATACATCTTGGAGTTTTCATACACCTACAATCTGAATTCATCCAGCTCATTGAGTTGGAGTAGGCATTTTTCATCTGCAGCCTTCAAATCAAAGTTGAGCTTCCTGATTGCCCAATACGCCTTATGCTTAAGCTCCTTGGGAAGGTGACAATCCTATCCATAAACCAGTTGAAATGGTGACATGCCCAACGGAGTCTTGTAAGAAGTCCTATACGCCCATACAACATCATCAAGTTTTAATGACCAATCCTTTCTTGTGCGATTCACAACTTTCTCCAAAATTCTCTTTACTTCACGATTTAAAACCTCTGCTTGACCATTGGTTTGAGGATGGTAAGCTGTAGCAATGCGATGATTTACCCCATACTTAGCCAACAGAGCTGTAAACTACCGATTACAGAAATGACTGCCTTCATCACTAATAATAGCCCTTGGAGTCCCAAACCTTGTAAAAATACTTCTTTGTAAAAATCGTAGGACCACTTTGGCATCATTAGTTAGAAGAGCTGCCACTTTCACGCACTTCGAAACATAGTCGACTGCTAACAAGATGTATAAATTTCCACATGAAGAAACCAAAGGGCCCATAAAATCTATCTCCCAAACATCAAAAATTTCAACCTCGAGGATCGTATTCAATGGTATCTCATTCCTTTTTGATATATTCCCAATTCTTTGACATCTGTCACATCTCTGGACAAATCTATAAGCATCTTTAAAAATCGTCGGCCAGTAAAATCCTACTTGTAACACTCTAACTGCTGTTCTTTTTCCACTGTAGTGACCTACATATAATGAAGCGTGGCAATCTAGAAAAATCCCCTATGTCTCACTATATAGGATACATCTCCTTATCATCTAATTAGCACATTATTTGAACAAATATGGTTCATCCCATATAAACCACTTCATGTCATACAAAAAATTCTTCTTTTGATGTCCAACTAAGTCAGAAGGGATCAACCTGCTCACCAAATAATTCGCATAGTCTGTAAACCATGGCACTTCCCCTTTCACCATAAATAATTGTTCGTCTGAAAAGGACTCATTAATCACAATCTTGTTATCTACCTCCCTTCCCGGATTTTCCAATCGAGATAAGTGGTCCGCCACTTGGTTCTCAATTCCCTTTCTGTCCTTAATCTCCAAATCAAATTCCTGCAACAGAAGTATCTACCTAATCAAACGAGGCTTTGCATCCTTCTTTACCACCAAGTATTAAATTACCTCATGATCCGTGTACACTATCACCCTTGTACCAATCAGATAAGCTCGAAACTTGTCAAAAGCATACACAACTGCCAATAATTCCTTCTCTGTGGTGGTGTAGTTCAACTGAGCATCAATAAGGGTCTTGCTCGCATATTATATCACATGAAAAATCATTTCCCTTCTTTGGCCCAAAACAACCCCCACAACATAATCACTGGCATCACACATCAACTCGAATGATAGGTCCCAATCCGGTGCTGTAATCACTAGTGTTGAAGTTAGCTTCCTCTTTAAATGCTCAAATACAGTCACACAATTATCATCAAACCTGAACTGTTCATCCTTCTCCATTAAGCTTCAAAGTGGCTTTGTTATCTTGGAGAAATCTTTAATGAATCCGCGGTAGTAGCCTGCATGTTCTAGAAAACTTCGAACACCTTTTATAGAAGTAGATGGTGGCAAATTCTCAATAGTCTCCAATTTGGCCCTGTCCACCTCTAGTCCTTTCTTCGACACCTTATGTCCCAAAATGATTCCTTCTTGTACCATAAAATGGCACTTTTCCCAATTTAACACCAAGTTCGTCTCAACACATCTTCTTAATACCATCACTAAATTTTCCAAACATAAATCAAAAGAATCACCAAATATTTAAAAATCATCCATAAACACCTCCACATTATGCTCCACCATATCCAAAAAGATATTCATCATACATCTCTGAAAAGCAGCTAGAGCATTACACAGACCAAAAGACATCCTTCTGAAGGCGAATGTACCATATGGACATGTAAAAGTTTTCTTTTCTTGGTCTTCTAGAGCTATCATAATCTAATTATAGCCTGAATACCCGTCCAGAAGGCAATAAAACTCATAACCCGCTAGTCTATCTAACATCTGATCAATAAACGGCAGTGGGAAGTGATCTTTCCTTGTAGCTTTGTTAAGTCTGCGATAGTCCATGCAGAGTCTCCACCCCATCACTTTTCTCGTCGGAATCAACTCATTTTTTTCATTAGAGACTACGGTCATACCACCCTTCTTCGGTACACACTATACCGGGCTCACCCACGAGCTATCTAAAATCGGATAAATAATGAATGCATCCAGCCATTTCAACACTTCCTTCTTGACCACTTCCTTCATGATTGGATTAAGTCTTCTTTACTGCTCCACTGAAGGCTTGCTATCATCTTCTAGTAGGATCTTGTGCATACAGAAAGATGGACTGATCCCTTTTGTATTTGTTATGGTCCATCTAATTGCTAACTTGAACTCTTTGAGAACTCTTAGCAATTTTTCTTCCTGAATAGATGTTAATGCGGAAGAAATAATCACATAAAATTTTGAATTATCATTTAAAAATGCATACCTCAAATGGTCTGGAAATGATTTCAACTCAAGTTCTGGTGGTGTCTCAAGAGATGGCTTTAATTTCACTGATGACTCTCCAGTAATCTTTAATGGCTCAACAGGAGTCTTGAACTTCCTGAACTGTGGAGTTGTGTCTAGTATTTAAACAATTTCTTCAATCTCACCATCTGTTATCTCTGAGCTTCCCATAATAGCATTTCTCAAAGGTTCTTGTTCCACCAAGTTCTCTACTTCATCATTCAGTACATTTTCCACCAAATCAACTCTGAAGCATTCCTCTTCATCTATTGGAAATTTCATCACCTTGAATATAATGAAAGTGACTTCCTGATCATGAACTTGCATTCTCAATTCTCCTTTTTGAACGTCTATCAAGGTCCTTCCTGTAGCTAGGAATGGTCTTCCAAGAATGATCGGTATAATTCTGTCCTCTTCATAATCTAATATGATGAAATCCGCCGAAGAGATGAATTTATCTACTTTCACCAGCACATCTTCCACAATACCCCATGGATAAGTGATAGACCTGTCAGCTAACTGTAAAGAAATATTTGTCAGCCTTGAGGCTGGCAATCCCAATTGATTAAAGACTGATAACGGCATCAAATTTATACTTTCCCCAAGATCGCACAAGCATTTGTTGAAGCTCATCTTTCCAATTGTACAAGGTATCGTGAAGCTGCCCGGGTCCTTCAGCTTTGGAGGTAACTTGTGTTGAAGCACTGCACTACATTCTTCAGTCAAGGCTACTATTTCAAAGTCTTCTAACCTCTTCTTCCTTGACAAGAAACCCTTCATAAACTTTGCATAACTAGGCATCTGTTCCAATGCCTCAGCGAAGGGTATATTAATCTGTAGCTTTTTAAACACCTCCAAAAATTCACTGAATTGTTTGTCTTCCCTCTACTTCTGTAGTCTCTGTGGATATGGAACAGGGGGATGAATAGCTGGTACCTTGGTCACTGGCTTCTCAGATGACTCTACTCTATTCTTCTTCACTTCCCACTGTTCTGAACCTTCTTTACCCAAACTCTCTTCAGATAAATTTTCCTTACCGCGTGGCCGCGCGGTTTCCTCTTGCAAAAGTGGCGCGGGTGCTCCATACTGAATTTCTGCAGTTTGCTTCCCTGACCGAAGTGTAATTGCTTGATATTGTTTTTTACCCTCCCTTCTTGGATTAGCCTCTATGTGGTCTGTTTTTAAGCATGCTAGCCATCTAACCCATTTGAGTTTCCAAATTTTTGATAGCCACTACTTGGCTTTTAATCATCAGTTCGGTATTTGCCATATACTTCATCATCATCTCTTCCATCTTTGACTTCTTCTCTTACTGAGGTGCAGGTGGTGGATAATGTTGTTGCTGCTGTGAAAATCCGGGGGGATAGGGTGGTCTTGGTGCAAACTGTTGCTGAGATGGTTGTGCTTGAAATTGATGTTGTGGTTGAAACTGACTTTGTTAATTGTTTTGATTATTTGACCAACTAAAATTTGGATGGTTGTGGTTGTTGAAGTTGTATGAATTTTAAAACCGACTTTGATTCTTCTAGTAGTTATTCACATACTTTACAGACTCTGAACTGATAGCACATTGGTCACTTGAATGCGATCCTGCACAAATCTCACACACGAAAGCAATTGTCTTCGCCTTACTTTCCGCCAAAGAATCAATCTTCTTTGCCATCGATACCATCTGAGCTGACAACTGAGTGATAGAATCCACCTCTAATAATCCTGAAACTTTGGGCTGTGGCATTATGGCTGTAGGATTTTGAAAATAGTTAGCTGTTATAGTCTCTATAAGATTGTAGGCCTCTTCATAGCTTTTCGCCCATAAATCTCCTCCTGCAGCTGCATCTATAATTGGCCTTGACTACCATCCCAATCCATTATAAAATGTATTAATCACCATCCAATCTTGCATACCATGGTGTGGACACTTCCTTAGCATCACATTGTATCTTTCCCATGCTTCATATAGATATTCACCCTGTTGCTACTCGAACTGGGAAAATTGTTGTCCTCATTTTAGCAGTCTTAGCCATTGGAAAAAATTTGGCTAAGAACTTTTGTGCTAGGTCCTCCTGTAACGCCCCAAAATCCGGTCTATCTTCACACCTGGATTCCGTACGTCACGATCCACTCTTCTTCCAAACATACATCAATATATACTGAAATATAACAACATACACTCTCAAATCCCAGGTTCTAAAAACCATATAACCTTTTTCATTACAAATAATGATAAATACATTATTCGTTTCATCTTACAAGAGTGACTTTTATCCCCCACCAAGGATACATAACAGTTTCTTAAACTAGTCTATAGTTTAATTTCATATTTCTATATTACAAGTCTTCGCTCAATCTTCTCGCTCATCCACATTCTGAATGGCACTTCATCTGGATACCGTCAGCTTGATCTTTACGGGATCCTTAAGTTCTTCTAACATCGTTCGCTGAAAATGTTTTTCATTTAAAGCAAGTGTGAGCATTCAATTGCTCGTACGAACAGTTCATAAACAGAGCATTCTCTTATTGAACAGTTAAATCACAGAACAGTTCATTTCATAGAAACACCGAAGTGTTCACATTATAGCACAAGACCTCATATGTTCTACCACCTTGCAAAAATATCACAGGTTAGCACATAGACAGAACTTCTCAAGTTCAACATCTGAGAAGTTTAAGAAACTAGCATTCATTTAAAATATGAATGAAGTTAGGAAACTTGCCTTACGCACAGCTACAGCTTACGTTGAACTGCTCATTCTAGTGCCTATGTAGCACATAAGAAAAACAACACATACACTAATTAGCCATATATATTTGACTTATACATTAGTTTGCTTAACTTTACTTCTTAGGGTTCGCGTTCTTGTAACCAAAGTTTACGCGACCACTTTCATTACCGTTCTACGGCTTCATGACATACAAAGATGTCTTACTTATACGTTCATCATCTTTGATGTTTTACATTCTTATCTTCTTCTTATTACTTCTCTAGGAATCAGCACACATCGTTTCTCTGCTAGTAGTCCATATGGTAATCTTAGTGGTTTCCCACAAACAACCAACAAACAAGTTCTCGTCTCGTCTACACTGTACATAACAATGAGTTAGATTGGTTGCCAGCTTTGTATATACCTTCACTCTCTGAAGGAATTGTTTAGCCCAGCTCTCATATGTCAACCATCAAAGGGTACGATTGTACCACAACCTAACTTATCTTAACTTATCCAAATTATTAAACTATAGTATTCGTTAAGTCAATTTCTTATTCCTTTTTAGCTTTCTAATAACTAAATGTCATACCTCAGGATTCATTCTTATCCGACTCACATTCGGCTTTCATTAATCTTATTACTGTTCGTTACTGCTTTCTCGATAATTCATATCTTACTAATACTTTTGTTATCCTTTATATGAACTCCATGTTCATTACTCGTTCCTAGTGTCGAAGCCACACTATTTGTTGTATGCTAAGACCAATCGTTCATCACAATAACGTTGCGTTTGCAGCATCTATATGCTTCACATTTATCTCTCACTAGCATGACATAACATCGAAATGTTATTCATTACCCTCATCGCTCAACGTCTAAGGAATCACAACCATAGCAATCCCTCACGTTCGTTCATTTTGACTACGGTCCCTGCCATCGGTTACATAACCCGCGTCTACATTCTTTATCTTTTAATCTCAATTAATCTTTCCGTTCAACCTTTATTTAAGGTTTAATTTACTTGTTTAAGTGTTACATTAGTTGGACATTATGTTCTTTATCTTCCCTTACGTTTCCCCCAAGAGTTGAGCAGTTAAAAGCTCTTCTCTGGCTTTTTCCTCTACACCGCACTACTGATTGCCACTCTTCTATCTCTCTCGTGTTGTAGCACGAGTTTATAATACCCGCTCTCAGTCCAAGGCAAAAGACCACCACCTTATAGGCATGGTTGGCCCCAGCGGCCAAGCCCTAATTCTTGAAAATTTCTTCTAAGTGTAAACTTCATTTTGAGACGCTACTTCCCGATCTCATAACTCCTTTGTTATAACTCAGAACGAGGTCGTTCCAAAGCCATTCTCTTCCTTATCTTACGTACTTCAATCCTCCTCAGACAGAACATCATTCTGAATCTGTTAATGTGTCATTCGATTGGCTTGATCTTCACCCTTAGTTCATTTTACGTTTTTAACGCTCTTTGTTCGTTCGTCCGTAATTCGGTCATCCGAACTCGGAATTCGATCGTTCTTGAGTCCACGACTCATGTTTTCTATGTTCTCTTACTTTCTTATCAAACCCTACATGTTCGGGTTTATTTACTAACTTTCAAATTCTCGTTCATCTTTTATGAAATTTTTGCCATAACTTCGTTATAGCTAAGTTTTAATCCGTTCTTCATGAACATTTCCACCATTCCTAACCAAGCAATATGCATCAAACTTATATGCGATGGTTTTAAACTTGTCCATCAATAACAATTATCCTACGATGGTTTTAAATTTGTCCATCAACAACGTTCTTCGTGTTCTTCGTTCGTTCTTCATTTTAATCGATATTTTGGATTATGATTTCACTTTTTATTGGAATTTGATGTTATAGAACATTATTCCTTACTTATTTCATCTACTTATTGATATAATCCACTCGGATCGTTCTAATTCATTACGAATCTTATACTTCCTTAAGAAATTTATTTACTAAACTTCAAATTCTTATTTTCATTATTTCTCATGATTTCAACCATATGAAATCATCCCTAACATTATCTACTTCTTATTCTCATTAAGTTATGTTTAAAACATATAAATAAAGAAAATCTAACATAGAAGTTAGGTTTTAATACCTTTTCTCTTTATTTTTCTTCCGCTAGACAAAACCGACAATTTGCTAGCTTTTCCATTTCATGAACATTTTCGATCCGAACATTCATGCTCATGCTCTTCCTTCTCCCTCTCCATCCGAATTCTCTCTCTCACTAGTGTAGGATTTTTCAAAATCTCATTTAAATGAAATCTAGCTTCCTATTTATAGATTTTCCAAAGCTAGGGCAAAATAGTCATTTCACCCCTAACCACCTTACTATTCACACCTCCATACTATTCATTACTTAAGTGTTAAGTTAACTTAGCCCTTAAGTTTACTTAGCCTTTAAGTTATGTGGTTCCGTCTTTCGGGTTTTCGTCTGACAGTTTTAAAAACTGCGATTCTCGGAATCCAAATATTTTTGGATATTTCGTCTTTCCTTTACCGATTAACTTTTACGTATTCTTCGAATTTCTAAAAAAGTGAAAAACACTTTTTGGTGTTGAGCGTTTTCCTTCACGTTTTACCATAACGTAGTTAAATGAGTGAAAAGTACACAGCAGTACTTTTCATCATTTTTATTTCGTCCGATTTCTGCACGTTTTTTGAGAAAAACTTTTATCGGCTTACTTAACTTTTCACGACATATTATCGGCAAATCTTTCGACGGAATGTCATTCCGACTTACCGAACTCTCAGAATGGTTTAGGTTATTCAAACCCTAACCCTTAGTTTCGTCAGGTGAATAGTGCCTATTTCGTCTTTTTTCCCGGAAATATTTTGTTCCCAGAAAATTTTCATTTTCGTCTTGAAAATTCTTAATCGCTTAGTCTAACTCGTAGCCAAAATCCTCCCGACTTATAATCATCCTAGGCTCTAGAACGATTAATAAACACGTAGCACATAATATTATTAATAAAAATTCATTTTATTAATAACTAATTCTTTAACCTTAAATTCTGGAAAATCCGAATTTCCGGGTCGTTACACCTCCCATGTTGTAATAGATCCTGAATGTAAAGAGTGAAGCAAACTTCTTGCTTTGTCCCATAAAAAGAATGGAAATAGTCTGAGCCTGATTGCATCCTCTGTCACCCCATTGTGTCTGAAAGTGTCACATATTTCTATAAAACTCAATAGATGCTCATTCGGGTCATCTGTAGCAGCACCCCCAAACTGTATCGAATTCTGCTCCATTTGAATAGTGTCCGGCTTTATCTCAAAAGTGTTGGCTGCTATAGCTGGCCTGACTATACTCGACTGTAATCCATTGATCTTCGGCATCAAATAATCTCTCAAGGCCATGTGCTCCTCTCTTTGCTCTTCTGCTGCCATGTTGGATGTTGTGGTCTCTAAAGCTGCTTGTAAATTCCTATGCACTCTAGTTTTCCATCCTCTTCTGTTAATGTTATCCTGATCAGGTGTTAACTCAGAATTGGATGATCAAGCGTGTATTAAAATATATCTGAAGTACACAAACATAAACAAAAACAAAAATAGAAATAAGATAAGATTAGATTTGTCTAAGTCATACAAATTTAGCATTAAATTGATGATAATAATACTAAAAATAAACGCCATTCCCCGACAACAGCGCCAAAAACTTGTTGCCTCCTTTTTAGTCTAACAAAAAGGACTCTAACTCATGCAAGCATACATGGGTCAACAAGTAGTATAAAGTAAGAAAAGTATCGATCCACGGAGAAAGGTTTTAAATCTAAATTATCATGCATCAACTATTTCACTAATTTTATATACTTCAACGAATAACTCACAATTATAATTAATTCTAAATTCAATTCATGAATAAAAATATAATACTAAAATAATGTAATCAAATTTGGAAAAGAATGGGATTCTAACTTCATTTAATGTTTCATCTAAACTGCAACCATCATGTAATGTTTACATATTTATCATGGAAAACTAGTCAAGAGGACAATAGTGGACATAACCATTTTTCAATGAACTATGACCAATTTACATAACCTCCACATATGATAGAAATCATGTAAGCAACACTATTACCAAAATCACTATATGTCTATGTGAAATTGCAGCAATAATGAATTAAGTGTAGGCTCTTTTCATGACTACACATAGTGAAATGGTATATGTCTATCCGGTTCACGAATTACAAAACTTAACAAATCAGTCTTGTAAACATATGCCATTATAATTTATTCCATACTCATATTTCATTTTTCAATTCCATATAAGCATACAAAGTGAATGATGATCAAACATTCATTAGTTACGCTCAATCATAATGGTTAATCCAATGATAAACATACAACATTACAATCAAATGTATAAATTTAGACTACATATTAAAATACATTAGAATTCCATAATGGAATTTAGTTTATTTCTAAACCAAAAACCATTATGGGATTGGAGCAATGCATAAAATTAAATAACGTAACAAAAGAGATTAGAGAAATGATAAACAAATCTGTTAAACCCAATTGCAGAATATGTTTAAAACTTGTTCCAATGCACCAATAATATCCAGAATTGAAAACTAAGAATTATTGAATAACAAAGATGTAGAGAGGATATAGAAATGTATCATGTGATGATCAAATCCTCTCTAGCCTAGTTAAAACTTAAGAACCCTAATAGTTATAATGATAAAACTGATAAAAGACCCTCCAAAACACGTCTGGTTCCAACCACACCCTTCAGTTGAGCCTAAAGTGCTCAAATTTCAAATTATAAAAAGTTAACAAAATAGACTGCAGAGGACTCGCGCGGCCGCGCGAGATTATAGAGTAGAACGAGCGCGGGCACGCTGTGGAAATGACTGTCGAGGTCTTGGCACGGGCGCGCAATATTCCTTCTTTGCTGGGGCGCGGCCACGCCATGGTGCAAGGCAGACTCTGATTTTATGTGGCACGGGCGCGCGATATTAAGATTGAAAAGTTGTGCGGCCGCGCTACTACTGCTTTCTGTCTTCAGCATCACTACATTCATTCACTACTTCAGTCCTCATCTGCTCAAGTTCCTCTTACCATGCCTTTGCTAGCTTTATGCCACCATGTCAATCCATGATAATGCTAATCCATGCTATTTCTTGTTTTTCCATGCCATAAGAGTTCCAACTACAAGCACTGCAAAATAAACATAAAATGCAATTAAAACATAGTAAAAGCTACTTGAGATAGCATAATTCTAGTGATTTAACACTCAATAAGTAGGTATAAAACCTACTTATCACAAATCTACCAATAATTTATAACCTTATATTTCTACACAACAACGCCTATGAATATTTTCAACAGGAATTATTTCTTCATTGGCTACCTTGATATTCAAAGGTATAGGCAATCTTTCAAGAAGCAATCCTAATCATCTAGCAAAATCAAATGCTATAAAAGAACAAGTAGCACCGGAATCAAACAAAACGTAAGCATTTATATCCTTGATCGGGATAATAACTGCAACTACATCCCCTGAAACAACTGCATCTTGGACCGTCATGTTAAAGGTGCAGGCCATCGGCCTACTCGTCTAAGCTGGACCACTAATAGCTAACTTACTACTATTAGTGCCCTTATTCCTATCCATCCCCTTCTTCGGGAAATTCTTCGCCATGTGATCAGTTGATCCACATACGAAGCATTCGTGATTCCTCTTCGGACTTGGAAAGTTAGGTGAAATGTGCCCCTCCTATCCACAGTTGTAGCACACTGCTTTTCCCTTGAGAAAGACTCCTAAGTGAGTCTTTCCATAGTTCTTGCACGCTTTCATCCTCTTCTTAGGATCTCCTTGCTTTACTCTGGTATTTTCAGAGTTAAAACATATCCTCTTCTTCTTATTGTCACTGCCACTAGCTCCCTCGATTTTCACTCCCCCTTCTAACTTATTCTTATTATTCTTCTCTCTTTGGTATTGGCTTAAAGCCTCATTACCACCCTCGGCAATTATTGCCTTTTCCAGGATGGTTCCAAAGGAATTACTTTGAAACACTGATATCTGGCTATAGAGCCAGGGTTTCAAGCCCTGCTCAAATCTCCTCGCCTTTCTCACCTCTGTATCCACCTGATGTGGAGCAAACCTCACCAGTTCATTGACATTGGCAGCATATTGGGGAATAGTCATTTCCCCTTGTTTTAGTTCTAAAAACCTGATCTCCATCCTCCCTTGCATACTCATGGGAAAGTAGTTCTCAAAGAAAATCTCCTTGAACTATGTCCACGTTAGGTTTGCCTACCACCAGAAGTTGGCCTCTCCCTTCATCATATAGGTAGCAAAAGAAACCTTTTACCCCTCTTCGACATTTACAATAACAAATTCCTTTTCAATTTCTTTTACCCAAGTCTGTGCTTCTATAGGGTCCGTAGTTCATTTAAACTCCGGCAGACCTACACTCTTAAAATCCTTAAACGTAGTAGCCCGTACTACCGCAGGATTTATAGGTATATTCGCCCCATTTCGATTAAATGCAGTCATTAATAAATTAACGAACTATTGCATCGGGTTAACCGATCCCCCTTCCGCTTGATTCACGTTCACTTCTTGATTTCGTTGTCTTCTTCTTGGCGGCATCTTTCTGTTAAAATAAATAACACTTCATTATTACATTCTTCTTGTTAGTTAGTTATTATTCATTGTTAAACAACAACTCAAACTCGTTACACAATATATTCAATAAAAGGCTTATATTGATTTGCTTTTTCCTTGTAGTATAATACTACATCATTCGTCATTACACATCCTTAGCTGATTACATTACTTTTCCGCAATTACTTTCCAAAAATTAGGATTTACAAAAAACTACCCTTTGATATACAAAAGAGGGTTTTACGTCACTACATAGATATAACATATGCACATATCTAACTCTACTCTAGTTACTAACTAGGTTACATTTGCCTAATGGCATTCTCGTGTACTGCATTGGCAAGACTGGCTGTTACATCTCGACTGATAGTATACCGAGTCTGCCTTGCCTCCACAGGATACTCAGCCACTTGATGCTGAAAATCCTTGTGAGAACTCCTATGTATGTAGGACATTCTACTAATTTTCTGCTTCTTAGCCTTTAGCTCATGTCTAAGCTCAAAGGACTCGTGTTTTAGCTCATGGACCTTGTCCTTCGCCAAAACCTTCTCGTCATGCTCCTCTTCCCACATCGTCTCCATGTCCTTCTTGTTTATCAAGATTTCATGGATCTCTTTTTTCAACTCTTTCACTTCTTTCCCCAACCGGATATTTCTATACAACACTATTATGAATAACGCTTTCATTGACTCCCCTGGAGTCATCTCTTCTGCAGGTGCTACCTTATTGAATGACACCACCTCCACCTCTTCCTCTGACATACCATCAAACAAGGACCTGAATTCTAAGTTTTTCGAGCCTTCTGACTCAACCACCATCACTTCTGGCAACTCAGCTACAGGGGTCGGTAAAATCTGTACTTGATTCACAAACTCCTCACTAATGACATGTATATCCCTATACATCACGTTATCTCCTGACATCTACAACAAAATAAATTAGTTTGATTAGTACTCATCATTAGAATATTAAAAAAAACATATCACATTTAATGCATTTTTAGGGTTAACTGCATCTGTTACTTCTTTAACTCTTCTTAAGGTTATGGCTTAAGGTTCTTTTTTCCCCCTTAAGTTTTATAACCTACATATCTGATACCAACCTGTGACGCCCCCAAATCTGGGTATCTTCCAACCCGACAACTGATGCTACACGGTGCTACAGTTCACACATACATTCAATTGAAATACCTCAAAAGAGTGAATATGTCTTTTATATATTACAAATTAATATTTCCCTTCTCAGGTTCTTTGTATCCATTACATATGTTCTTTTTCATAATATCAAATAATACAAAGTTCATACTATGTTATTACAAAGATAAATTATTTGTCTGCCTTAGCCATCCCTTTATCTTTACTAAATCCTTCAGTCCTTTCGTTCTTAGCTGCATTCATATGGTTCAAGCAAAAGTGAGCATAACTAGCTCAGCAAGTATAACAATTTCATTTAAGCAATAGGTTTGAATTATATGAATCGTATATTTTCTATAACTAAATCAATAGTTATAAAGTACTATAGATACTTCAAAATAGCACTTCTCTTTTCTTTAAAACATGTAACAATGAACAACATTAGTTAAACATTGATTTTGGTCCAAGACCTTGAGCATGTCGTTCTTTCTTTAAAAAGGACAACCCGGCACCAAGTCCGTAAGTCTGGCATATCTTACGAGCACGTCTAGGTGATCAGCCTATAGTACTCTATATTGTACAACACTACTTCATTAAACGTATATACGTTTAAGTTTTGGCAACCTCATGTGCTGGTCATTTGACGACAAAACATTTGTTATACATACTCAGTCTTTCTTTGAAATCCATACCAAAACAGTTGGTGAAAGATAGTAACATTGATAATATTTTGATAGATTATAAGAAATCCACAAAATACATTAAGTCTAGCTGAAGGAATTGGCTTCGACTTTATTATACATCAATTCATATGTAAGATATATGAATCACGAAACTTGTCCAAAAAGATCATAGACAAGTGTTTAGAATACTTGCCTTCAGCGTCTTCTACAATTAATACACTTTCCTTTTGAGTCTTTAAAGATTTTACATTACATAAGTACATAACATACCACATTAGGTCATAAACAATCAAGTAGGGTCATTAATCTATCTTCCCCTTCTTCTCAATCTAATCATTCATTAGACTAGTTAACATTCGTTACGGTTTATCGTATTACTTTGTATGTATTTACGTTCAAGTAATCTTTCGTCAACCTTTAGTTATAATTCTTAAGGTCATTATCTTCTTTAAGGATGTTACTTTAAGTTTATTAAAATTAAAATTCATCTTTAATCAACTTCTACATTCTTTACACTCATTTTCATTCTTTACTGTCCCTTCTCTAGTGTTGACGTAGCGGCGCCAGCTTCCTTAGTAAGTCTCGCGTTGCGGCGTGCCTTGACAGTACCTGAGACTTGGCCTTGGCGCTGCAACTGACTTACTTAACTGAGTGGGGGTTTGGCTTTGGCGTTAAGGCACCGACTTTTTACTCTTGGACAGTATGACTGCAGCTGACTTTGTGCCTCAAACAATTTTCACAGTTTATTTCTTCTGTAAATTTTTCGGGCTCATAACTTATTCATTGTAAGTCAGAATTGGCCCATTCAAAAGACGTTAGCTCACATATCATGTGTACTACGATTTCATTAGAAAATCTTACATTTTTGAATCCATTAACACAGAATTCACTGATTAAGTTCTTTATTACAAATTTGATAAACGTTCATAGCTCGTTTCTTCGTTCTAAGTCTCAATTCGACCATTCTCGATTCCGCAACTCTAAGATGCAAACTTAGACTATACTCCATCAAAAACTAACGTTTCTGAGTTCAATGGTGACTTTTGAATTTATTTCGATAATTTTACGATTTCGATAATTATCGTCTAATCTCATAAATTTCGTCATAACTTCGTTACTTGAGATTTTTACACCGTTCAAAATGGATTCATTCCATCATTCTATCATCCTAACCAAACATATGTCATCTAATCCTATACACTATGGTTTTAAACTTGTTCATCAACAACAAAATGATAATTCTTCATATGTTCTTCATTAGTTCATAACTTCTATGATTATGATTCTCTTGTAACATGGTTTATTAAGGTTTTAAATCCACTAATAGCCATCCTTATACTCTTTATGATACATGTTCCACCAATAATCACTTCTCTATCATACAAATAATGAAGAGATGAAGATTAATGGTCTAGAAGTTCATTACCTTTGATGTTCAAGCTTTATTCTTCTTCTTTTCTTCTTGGATTATCAAAGATTAACTCTCACTTTTCTCTCAATATAAGTTAAGATGTTGGTGGAAATTAACAAGCAACAATTGAAGGCAAAGCTCTCATATTTATAGGATTTACCATGTGAGGGTATAAGGGTCAAATACCCCACCTCCTTACTATTCCTTACTTGCCCACCACAACACTTATCCTTTGCTTAGCCACCAAGATGGCCAGCCATGACTCACCTATGGGGCCCACATGGGTTCCCCCATGGGTTTTTCTCACCCGATGACCCATCAGTTCGATCCACGGGTCCGGTTCTTGGTTCGAGCTTAGGTTTTATTAACTTTGGGCCTTACGTTGGGCTTGCATTATTAATCTTTGGGCCTTAACAAGTTTGCACTTGGGCTTGCCCAATTCCTACACAAATCCTACAAGTCCATTATAATTAGCTTAAGGCTTTTAACGTATAATCTTCGTATTCTTCTTGTATACTAATTTGTATAATCATTCATCATATACGATATACTATCTTTCATACATACTCGTATAATACTTCGTATCATACTCGTATTCATTACCTCGTATAATACTTGCTTATCATACGATCGTCATTTATTCAATCTTTACTTTTCTTAACATTCTCGAACTTAGTACACATGTGAAAAACTGCATTTGTCATAACTGAATTATTATTACATAATTCATCCTTATTATTCTATCGTTACATATTTCCTGGAAGTTCAAAAATAATTCCGGAACAGAAATGGATGAATAGTGTTTTTCGGAGAATTTCTCGAAAAGATTTTATTTTCGTCTTGGAAATTCAAACACCTTAATTCTATCACGTAGCCAGAATACTATGATATTACGACACTTTTAGGTTATAGAACAACCTTTGTCTTGTTTACTCGTTATAAATAACATATATTATAGTTTTATTCATTATTTAATCAAATAAAATTATTTTACAATTAATCCGATTTTCTCGGTCGTTACAAATAATGAACATAACAAAGTTATGTTCAAATTTGCTCGTGAGGAAAAGTTGATGGTGGTCTTCCTTAGCCTACCCGGTGAGCAAAAAGGAGATTTTGTCAAGGATTTATTGAGTGGAGTGTTATACTAGTTATTTAGACATTTTACTATGTTGGTTATTGAAGGATGATATTGAGATTTTGTCAAGGATTTATTGATGGGATGTATTACTAATTGATTAGACATTTTATTAAGTTGTTGATTGTTGAATGAAGTTATCGATATGTTATTGGATTTATAATGAGTTGGATGTTATATTAGTTGATTTAGTTTTGTTTAATTGTACATTATTTATATTTTGTTTTAATAAATTAAAATAAAGTTAATTTTGGAGAAATAAAAATTATTAAAATAAATAAATTATAAGTAAGAAAATAAATTACAAAAAAAATATATGAAAATTATAAGTAGACAAAAAGGAAGAAAAATAGAATTATAATTATTTTTTACAAAATGAGTCAAATTTTAACTTAAATTGAATTTAAGTTAAATTTGAACATTTAATTGGTATTTAGGTCACTTTTTAATAATTTATTTCATTCTTAAATGTATTTCTAACATCAACCAAATATGTACATAAAATATTAAAAAAAACTATTTCATTCCCTCTATTTCATTCTTTCAATCCAAACGTAGCATAAGAGAAATGATAATCTTAAACCTTTAATATTTGAATTCAAACTTGTGATGGATAGTAGTAGTTTAATTAGTTTACTTTATTTCCAAAATTCATAATCTCAATCAATTATTTAAATAAAATTAATTTAATTAAGAGTTAGTACTTGATAATTATTATTAAATAATTCTATGTTATAACGATATTCTACTTATCACTTATCACTTATCACTTATCACTTGTATACTTACACATATTCATTGCTAAATTTATCAACAACAAGCGCATAATCAAGCTCACTGATTTCTTTTTCTCTCAGCAAGCAAGTTGAAAAACATTGATGACAAGGTAAAACAGAATGAAAAATAGAAAATATAACCACCTTATATTTCTTCCTTTTTAATCTCAGGAAAAAAAAAAAGAAGAGCCTCTTCCACAAAGCAGCCTCAGCCTTAATAATAAAATAATACAAAATGTACACGATTTAAAATCTATACAAAATTACAATACTGTCAACCTCGAACTCGCAAGGCTTCAAAAACGCCACGAAGCTGCAAAATACTCCCACTTCTTTTTCAAATATGATATTTATATAGTATATAATGAGTTTTATTGTTAAATAAAAAATTTTATTATACTATATTGCATTGCTTGCAAGCTATTCGCACGAAAAGGAATCTCAAAATATTTTGAATTGAAGGTAAAAAAAAGGTTTCATGTTTAATGTATAATTATTTGTACAAATTTTTTAAAATAAAAAATCTGAACATGCATAGCTCAAAAAACTTTAAAACATCTAAATCATAAAACAATATGTACAAAAAAAAATCAAATTCAAGTATAAATATATATATTTTTTTAAAAACATAGAATTTATCATTAGAAATAAATAATTAATAAATAAATTTGAAAAAGTCTAAAATATTAATTTATAAAAAAACTAAACAAAAGGATTAAATATAAATTATTATCTTCAACTCTTCACTTTTTTCCACTTCATAGATCATTTTAATTTTTTTGCAATCAATAGTTGACATTAGTTTGTCAAAGTTCATTTGAGAGCTATTTTCAATGTATAAAAATCATTTCAAAATATTAAAATTAAAAGTAGATATAATGAATAAATAATGAAAATTGTTTATAGAAGGAATATACTTGCCGAGGGTTTTCTTATGGAGAGGATTTCTAGTCTTGTCAACTCTAAGCTAAAATCCTAATATAAAAAATATAACTGATGAGTGAATTTTATACCTACAAATCGGATCTTATTAGATTTGGATTATTGTTAATCTCTATTGTTTTGTGTGCATTTTATACAGTTTATGTTATTTTGTAGGCTATGAGACGACATTGGCATGAAGAAGCAAGGAAAAACAATTCTGACATCTTTGGAGTACAATATGCAAGCGAATGCAAGAATGGGAGATTGCAGGGCCTTTAATGCTAAGTTGGATGCATGTTCTTGGATTGAAACTTGGATTTTATTGTAGATCTTGTCAAGAGCTTCGATTTGATAGGTGGAACGTCCCGTAACTCTTCCTGGATCAAAAATTATGACTTTTTTACCAACGGACGTTGAACCTCAAAGTTTGGAGTTGCCATTTACATAGCAGTCACTTCAAGCCCAAATTCGACCTTGATGATAGTATCCATTTACGTAGCAGTCACTCCTTAGCTTTTCAGAATATCTTGAATCGTCCCAATCTGAGTTCAAATACAAGAGTTATGGTCATTTTACCAAAGGACGTTGCAATAGAAAATAGACGGGTGCGACCGTGCCCATTTCTAGTACATTTTGAGCGCGGTCGCACTACTCTCCAAACTCAGAAAATGCTCTTTTCCACTTGAGCGCACCCGCGCCACTTCGGCGAAGAAAAAATTGCTAAGATTTGCGAAGGCATAGAAATAAAACCCCTGCTAAGAGTTGCGTCACTCATAGTGCGTATGTCATATGAAATCCATTCTGCGAAGAATAATGTCTAGAGCAAAGATGAAGTATCTCTGATATAGGGAGATAAGTCTTTTGAATCTAATCCTACCCATGAATAATGACCATGGATGTTTCCAAATTTCCTTGCAATTTCATAACTCATTCAATTTCATAAACTTTTACTTCAAATGCCTTATTCACAAGAGTGTACTAATCCTGACGGCCAAGCCGTCAAGCTTTTCAATTCGTGCATTTTGTTCTTTTGATGTGCAGGATGTTGCTCACTCGCGACTTGGTTAACAAAGAGAGTTTCTCATATGAATCCCCGGAAACAACATGCGAAAGGTGTTCGGTTTATAAGATTCATGAACGCAATCAAATTGTACAAAATAAGCGGAAGCATGGAAAATTATAGTTTTAAAATTTTACAAACCATATACCTGGATCATCCTTTATGCACAATTATTAATTAAACGAAAATATGAAGAACAAGAATCATACCTTTGAAGATTCGAGCTTCCTCAAGTACAAGTTCACCTCCAATCTTTTTCGCGTTCAACTTTAAGGTTCCTTCCTTTGATCAATGTTAGCCACTCATGTTTTTGGCCTCTAGAGGTGATCCACCAAGGAAGAAGAAAGATTCAAGAAGATGGATGTTTGGCAAAACCCTAGTTTTCTATCTCTATAGAAAAAGGTATATTCTCCCAACTATTGGAATTACGTCTATTGTGAAAAAGTCAACAACCACACCCACCAATAATAACACTCCTCTTATTTATAGATGTAGGCAACCCTCCTTAACAATTAAGGAATTGAGTTTTATTTTAATTAATTATACTCCTTTAATTAATTTGGCTCCCAATCTTATTAGGAATAATTAATTAAAATCTTTTAATTAATTAGCATCCTAATCTTATTAGGAATGAATGAGAGTACTTATATTAAATTAACTCCCAAACTCTTTTAGAAATTAAAATAATAATAATTATAATAATATTAATAAGACTCCTCTTATTAATTTATATTTAATATTTTCAAAATATTAAATAATAAATATTAAGCTATTTAATTTACTCTATCACCATAGATTAAATTAAATACACTTAACATATTATTACGATTATGCCATTAATTTCTTAAATAGTTATTCTTCCTTTTATGGTGTGACCCTTTAGGTTCTCCATATTAAACCAGTTGTGAATAAATCAATTAGAACAATTCTAATCTTATTTAAAAAAATAAATTAAACTATTTATTTATTTAAATAAATAATATTTACTCTACAATAGGGATAAGTCTCCCTAGCGATTATCGACTTTCTAGATAATATAGATTTTAACATTAATCATAAAAGAATCTTTGAGTAAATAGTTACCATACAATTCAATCCTTCCACCATACAATGTCCCAATTAAATATAAGACATGGAATGACACCCCCAAATTCAGGTACTTGAAACCCGAACTCGGTGCTTCATGATACCATTTCTATGAGCGGAATAATACTAATAATAATAACAATAATATAGATATCAAACTTAATTTACATAAATATCAGAGTCTATTCCCAAGTACGTAACCTTTAAACATTCATTACATGATAATAATAATATATATCATCCTTATCATAATAAAGTTAAACTATTACATAAAATAGTACCAACTTATTCTGTAACCTTCCCTTTCCCTTTGTTCTTAGCCGAGCCTTCTAGTTGTTCACACTTAGCTGAAAACATTTAAATTAAGCAAGGATGAGCATTTGAGTGCCCAGTAAGTAATATCAATTATAAATATTAGCTGAAAGGATTAAATATTTTCTTTTACTACCCTTCTTCAACGAATCAATAGTTGTGAAGTAAAATGAACCCATAATAATATATTAATTCTATATCAAATTTTTGAAACTGCGTACTGACTATAACTGGGGATTAGTCGATAGACTATGAACATTGTTTTCTATTTTCGAAAAGGTTAAATAGAACTTCATCTGCTAACCGTCGTAACTTAAGGGCATGGGGGGTGATCAGCCCGTTATGCCTTGTGTTGATCAATACTACATGCAAGAACGATATTATCGTTCATCTATCCGCCTTTGGCGCACAAAAAGTTTTCGCATGTACGAGATGTTCATACTTAGTCGGGATTCCAAACCAAAACAATTCGGTCGGATAATAGTAAGGTTTTATCTTGTTCAACAATAATTTATAATTCAACATATATATACTAGAAATTAATAAATGTGTATCAACATGTGATTAAATACAATGATTATCCAAGTGGGGACACTTGTATAACCATACATAAAAATTAACGAACAGAATAAATATTTAAATTATAATATAATACCATATTGATAAACAATGATCGGATATAATATATATAACAATAGGGTTAATAATCTGGCACAATAATAATATAATTCTGAAACTTTCTTACTTATATCCATTGCATAAAGAAAATGCAAAGGTAGGATACTTGCCTGGTCTGCTACTTACAATATACAACTTAGTTTTATCTTTTATATCACGACCTATCATTAATAAGATCATTCGTTCGATTAGAACAATATACTATAACACATAGTACTGCATTTTGCAGTCAGCACATAACCTAAGCATATTTTCACATATGTTTAACAGTCATTGAATCACAAACAAACACTTATCAAGTCAAATTATGTAAATCTAGATCAATTTCTGAAATATGTCGGTGTACCGACGGCTTTATTGGGTAATTATCGAGTCTAAGACTCTATCCTGTAGTTCAATAACGGAAAATATCAGTCATATTATTTTTAATTGACTTATAATAATTTTTAAATAATTATTATAATTTATCATGATTTTTCAAACACCGGAATCATTATTAAATGATTTCAATATTAAATAATTCTATTA
This sequence comes from Panax quinquefolius, assembly GCA_020205615.1. Lineage (NCBI taxonomy): Eukaryota > Viridiplantae > Streptophyta > Magnoliopsida > Apiales > Araliaceae > Panax > Panax quinquefolius. Next base: position 94,267,500 of record CM035154.1, read on the forward strand.
TCATTAATATTTAATTAATATTAAACTATTAATGAAACTATTACCAAAATATTAAAGTTATTTATAATAACTTCAAATATTTTTAAAGTATTAATATTACCCTTAAATGATTTTTAAAACATTTAAAATCATTTTAAATAAATACCATTAATATTTAAATATTAATGTACTATTTATCAAAATATTAAAAGTCATTAATTATAACTTAAAATATTTTTAATTCATTTATATCATTTTTAAATGATTTTTAAATCAATAAAATCATTTTAACACTATTTATTTAATATACTTCTTAAATAAATTTAATATCATTAATATTAAATTATTAATGAAATTATCTTTTAAATATTAAAAGTTATATTTTATAACTTAAAATATTTTAAAATACCTTATTATTATTTAAAATAATTTTTAATATAATAAAATCATTTTTAATTAATTTATTTAATACATTTATTAAATAACTTAATTATCATTATTATTAATTTATTAATAAAATTTATCACAAAATATTAAAAGTCATTAAAAATAACTTCAAATATTTTCTTATATCATAATATAATTTTAAATGATTTTTCAAGTATTAAAATTATTTTTAAATAATTTATTTAATATAATAATTAAATAAATTAAATACCTTGAATATTTCAAAAATATTAAATATTTATAAAATATATTAAAAATTATTAAAAACTAATTTTCAGACTTTAAAATAATTTTTTAGTAATTAATTTTGTATTTTTAATAATTAAAAACTAATTTTCTCTAATTATTAAATAAAATAATTAATTTTAGAAATAAAGTGTCGCTAAAGACTGCCTATAGCAACAGAACTGTCGTTATAGGTGTTCTACATGTTCTTCACCCAAACCCAGAAATATATGTCAGTCACAAAGGGTACCAGTTTGACCATCAATAATTCGTAACTCATGATGTTTCTGGAAAAGCTAAACATCAGATCTTGTAATGTTAGTGCAATACTACATTATCTAACAAAAAACATGGCCAAACAACATAAAACAAGTGAGATCTGGGGCCTCAAAAACATTGTCAAGCCTGTTCTTCATTTTCTGGGTTACCCAGAAATGAAGAACAACCAAGGTACCTATTTTCCAGGCTTTGAATCTAGCGTTCTGGGCTTGGTCTGTGTAATATGAAGATTCAATCATGTAGAATACATGTCAAAGAGCAATTACATAACAAAATATAGATCTAACATCAACACATTTAAGAAATCAAGGCCGGTCAAAGTGGTCCCTAGAAACTGTTCTTGAACATTTCTGGAAAACCTAGAAATGTTCATAGGCAGACGATCAACCCACTTTTGACCTTGCATAACTTGGATCCCATTAAGCATCTAGGTTGTCTAAAGGCTTTAATATGTAGTATATATGTCAAACTACAACATCCAATTAACAACATAACCAAAATATCCAACAAGAAAAAGATCAAATGCATGAAAAACATTGTCAGAGGCTTTTTGGGTTTCTAGGCTACCCAGAAACTCAGTTGGTCATGGCCGATCAACGGTCTTTGACCATTAATAACATGAAATATGTGCATCGTATGACCCTATTTCAAGTTCCAGACTAAAGATCTCACAACATACTACATGTTAAAACATTTAAACAGCAAAATACATAAATAGAATGAGATCTAGAAGGCCTGACATTCGTTGTCAGACTTCATAAAAAAATTTCCAGATTTTGTAAAATGTTAGATCTGAGCCTATAGATGTTATGGATCTAACATCTATCAACCCAGATCATCATTATACACTACTAACAACATATTTTAACACTCAATCATAACATTTAACATAGCATCAAAAGTCAGATTTTTAAGTTAGGGTTTATAGCTTCTATGATCAAATTCCGATTCAAGGCCACTGATTTGGTTATATGTATTGGTGGGGCTGGTTTTTGGGACTGAAAAGCTATAAGAATTCGTGGGTTTTGAGTTGAGAGAGATAGGTTGAGTGTTTGTGCAAAAATGACTAAAAATGACATTCTCTCTCTCCCAATCTATATATACAAGTGTTAGATGCATGAATTAGCTGAGCATAGACTAATGTGCTGGAGATTTAGGTTATGCTATGTCAAGATTTTAGGTCACCAACTCCAATTTTGGCTAGATACACAAGCAAGCTTATTAAAGAATACAAAAGGACATTTTGGACAATAACCTTACAATTTTAATGGCCAAATTGTAATCTTGATAAACTCTTAGGGTTTGACCCTTAGGGTTTAACCCTAAGGTTTAACATATAGAATTTGTAAGATTTCTAATTAGGGTTTGTACAAAAATAAAAATTTTAGTTTTTAAAATTTGTAATTAGGGTTTCCTTAATTAGATTAGGTTTCTAATTACATTATACATGAACATTAAGGTATTATTTACTAATTATAATTAACCTTGCTAATTTAGCCATTAGGATTTATAATTTTGATAATTAGGGTTACCAAATCATAATTAGGGCTTTTAATTACTAAATTAGGGTTCTAGTCATTAGGGTTTTAAATTACTAATTAGGTTTTCCCTAATTAGCAATAAAATCTACCATACATGATATTAATCACATTAACACAATTTCTGACTGATCATAAACTCCGGTTTAAGTTTCACATTAGGGTTTCTCTAATTAATTTTATAATACGCAATAAAAATCATATAACAAAAATCACTACACAGTCATGAACTATTATTTGAATTTCAAAATAGGGTTTAAAAACTTTATGCTAGGATTTTGACAGTATACACCATAATTGACCAACCATTAACAATGCGTACATACAATACATATTTATAGCACTGAAAAATCAAAATAAAATTAATATTATATTATTATTCTCATTCCTTGATCAAAATTCAAAATTAGAGTTTGATTCCATATCTGATTTATCTTACATATTTAACATTATTAATTAAGTTAAAAATAATTAATAAATTCATATAATTAAACAATTATTATAATAATTCTAAAAATCATTTTATATATTATTTAAATAATATATAATTATATTTTCATGGAAAATAATTAATAAAAACATTTCTACTATAAAATTTGTTATTATAAGAATATAATTTATAATAATCAATAATTCTAAAATAAAATTATTTGCAATATTTAATGTAATAAATAAATTTTATTTATCACATACATATATATACACTTTTCCTAGCACATATTTCCACCTTTATAAATAAAAAAAATTTATACGCAAAATTTCTGATTTATTTATATAGAAAATCTTGGGTTATTACAGAATTACTGTCAAGTCTTATTTTATTTAATTATATGTATTTCGATCCTTAAATGCACAACTCCAAATAATACAAATTAAAAACTCCTTTCTAATTTTATCTTGTCTTGGCCAAGGACTACTGGGTTGTCATTTATCGAATCGCATAGGACATTTCTCTTCTTTTACTATAAGCGATAGATTCTTTATTGATCATATATTATCTCCATGTACGACTTATTATATCCAAGCATACCTTTGATATACCCTAAGGGTCTTAAGGAATAATTCAAAGTATAATTCATCATACACAAGATACTATGATGATCTCAAGTCCAAGGATCACTTGTACTACTATCACTACAGGAATTCCTATTGACAGGCAAGTAAAACTCCATTAGGTATTCCTTAGTGAGCCACGTTCAGTGAACTTATTCTCTAATAAGCACCTACATACTTGTTTAAGTGTCTCCACACAAATGATCATGAGATCAATCATCCTCATCCAATGAGCAAGTAACGTATGTACCAATCTATCCGGATTCACTACTCCCCAATTTAGTAATCCAACGATTGGGAACTATTTTAGTTTTAAGCTTTCTAAGAATTTAGATCTCATTAGAATGATCATCATCATTATTCTAAAAGCATTGCTTAAAACTATGGGTTTATCACATATTATAAAATAGCATCATGTAGATAATTAAAAGCCTTTAATAAATTAATACTTTTTTATTAATAAATGAATAAGATTGTTACAAAGTATATGCTTTATCATCAAACATGATTGGCTTGTGTGCATACAACTTTCAATCTCCCACTTGCACTAAAGCCAATCGCCATGATATCTCATACCCTTCTTCTCTAAGTGACGATTATCCTACTATTGGATATGCTGTAGTTAATGGATATGTAATGTTGTTCTTGAGAGTCCACTATCTCTATAGTGATTTCCTATCTTTCAATGATTCCTATAATCAAATGAATGTGCCACAACACATGTTTAGATCCAAGATGAGACTTAGGAACTATTCATAGTTTTGTAATGAACTTTTCATCCAAACAAATAACTTGTAGCTTCATTTATAGCTATATACTTTGTCTTTATCACTAAACTAGTAACTCTTTGCTGTTTGAAACCTTTCCAATTCACTGCACCACCGTTCAAGGTAACGCTTTACCTTAAAGTGGATTTTCTGTCATCTTGGTCCGTCTGAAATACTTGAGTCTGTTAAGCCCTCTAGTTTTAATTCATACCCACCATGAATATGATCACATCCTTAGTGTCTGTTAAGTAATTTAAGATGTTTTTCACTGACTCATAGTGAACTTCTCCAGAATATGACTGATCAACATCAGGTCTCATACATTTCATTGCATACATGATAGTTACTCATGCGATCTCTCTTTTATGAGTCTATGGGTACTATTAAGAGAGATACACTCCAGGGCTCATCAACATAAGACATCCCATGGAGTTTGCCATGCTAAACAACTTTAGCATCAAATGAATAAATGTTTCTTGGGTTAAGTCGAGCATCCTCTTAAATCTATCTATATAGATTTGTATCCCCAATTAAGATACTTTTCCCAAATCATTCATGAAGGAATGTGTAGACAACTTTATCTTTACTGATTGTAGCATTAGTATGTCATTCCTTATCCATAGTATATCAACATATCATATTAGGAATGTCATGACACTCCCACGGACCCTTTTGTACACACTAAGTTCATTCTTGTTTTTGATAAAATTAAACTCTTTTGATTGTCTCATCAAAACGAATGTTCCATATTTGAGAAGCTTGCTTCAATCCATTTCTCTAAGTGTCTACAACTCTTACCTCATCGTATGTAACTGGATCATAATCTTCTATGATACGTACCTCATCATCATCATCCGTGATGAATCCATACCTCCCAGGTATCTTCGGTACTGTTCCAGATTTACGATTCAGTTGTGGTACAATAGTTTTATCTACAGGTTCCTCTTATTTGACTTATAATGTTTTGTAGTTCTTGAACTCTTCAAAATCTATTTTCCTCCCACTAGCCCCTTAATTTAATGATAAACAACTTTATCTTAGAAGGCAGTGTATTTCGCAATAAACACCATTTGCTAAGTAGGATTATAGAACATATACCCTAAACTTACTTTAGGATGTCCCACAAATCTGTACTTGTCAAATCTTGTCCCAAGCTTATCATTTGAAACCTTTTCACATAAGCTGGATAACCCCTTATCTTAACTTACTTAAAATTAGGAATCCTTCCTGTCCATAACTTTTATGGAGTTTTGTGGCCGGATTTTGTGGTTACCTTTTTCGCAGATATGCTGTCATTTTTAGGACATTATCCCAGAAGGATACTGAAATATCGGTAAAATCATTATGGACTGCACCATGTCCAACAAGGTATAATTTTTCCTTTCAGATACATCAATCAATTATTGCGTATCAGGAGGCGTCCATTGTGAGAAAACTATAATAGCCTTAAATTCAGGTCCCAAATCACCGTGAATCCGTTACAAACAATTCTATACTATTACGGGAGATATAAACATAAATTATTTATACAATAAAAAATTAAAATTTTGTTGTCAGGATGGCTAATGTAGGAGAATCCAGTCAGGCTAGGGAGGAAGGATCCCAAAGGCCTAGGGAAGAAGAGCCTCGAGATATTCAGGTAGTTTGGGAACAACTACTGCCACAGGAAACATCTTCGTTGGTCACAGTGGTTGAGCAGGAGGGTTTACCTGATGAGGATGATGATGCAGAAATGGATGAGGAGGATCCCGTCGAGCTTCCTCAGTCGAATGAGGATGACGAGGATGAGGAGGAAGAGATTCCACTAAACTTGATCGCTGCTCGTATATACGATGAAGTTTACGACCGCAATGTGGAACTTCAGGATACCATCGAGGAGTTAGAAGAGATAGTAGCTGACAACAGACCTCGATGGCACAGAAGGACGATGAGATCCAGGATCGAGAGGAACGTCTGAATAATGTTGAAGAGAAGCTGGTCCACACTGAAGAACAAAATGAACAAATGACAGCGGAGATTGCAGAGCTGAAGAACAAGTTGAAAAAGGAATCTACTAAGAGGGCAAGAGCCGAAGATACATACGAGGAAGCTTATCAACGAGCCAGAATAGCAGAGAGAAACGCACAAGAAAAGAGGATGAAAATGGAGGAAGAGCGTCGTAAGGCTACGCAGTATCTTAGTAGGATATTTTAGGGAATGTACCTGATATGTGATTAATAAAATGTTAAATAATATATAAATCCCTAGTGATATGTAATCGATGGGATATGATGATGTTGTTGTCCTGAAAATTTAGTAGTTCAAGAAAGTAATGTAAATAGTAGTGATGTTATTGTTCTTATGTTTTCAGAAAGATTATGAATGAATAAAAGTTATTATTTTATTTTATTCAAAGTGTTATGTGTTATGTGATGATTTCTTTTGTGGGGCGCAAGTTAAGTAGAAAATACTTAAAGGAGTTGAGTAATAATTTAATGAGTGTATTTTAACAGAAAATGCCTCCAAGATGTAAACCACGACAAAGAACCACCGAGGGAACCACCAATAACGACAATGTTGATGTTAACCCAATTCAGCAGCTAGTGACGTTACTAACGGGTGCACTGCAGAATCAACCGTAGAATCAAGCTACAACGTTTAAGGACTTCAAAGAGGTTGGAGCACCAGAGTTTCATGGGTCCATGAATCCAGTTGAGGCACAGACCTGGATCATGGAGATAGAGAAAGTGTTTGGTGTTGTGAGAGTAGGGGAGAATCAGAAGACTGCTTTTGCAACATTCATGTTGAAAATAGAGGCTAGTTATTGGTGGCAAGCCAATAAAACTCGAGGAGGACAAGGGGTTATAACTTGGGATAGGTTTAAGGAGATATTCTTCGAGACTTATTTCCCAGAGAGTTCAAAGAGTCAGCTAGAGGTGTAGTTTTTAGAATTGAAGCAGGGATCAATGACGATATCGGAGTATGCCGTAAAATTTAATGAATTGGTGAGGTTTGCGCCATATCAAGTCAGCATAGATGAACGCAAGGCTAAGAGGTTTGAACAGGATTTGAAACCACAGTTGTATAATAGGGTCTCCTGTTCCAAAATTGAGACATTTACAACAGTAATGGAGAAGGCAATTCTCGCTGAAGGTGGAGGCAAGGCAGTAACAAAGTTTAATCAAGAACAAAAAAAGAAAAAGAATGAAGTGGAGGTTAAGAATGGTGGTGGTGGTAGTGGAAACGGTAACAATAATCTGAAAAGAAAATGGAATGGAAATGTGAGTGCTGGAAATCAACAAGGAAACCAGCAGAATAAGAAGTTCGAAGCATGTGCTACATGCGAAAAGTTTCACAAGGGTGTGTTCTTAATGGGGAAATGTGTATGCTTTATTGTGGCCAGGAGGGTCACATCGCCCCAGATTACAATCAACCTAGGAGGAATGTTTGCTTCACGTATGGGTCCAAGGATCACTTTGCTCGTGAGTGCCCTAAGAAGAAAGATGGGGAGACAACAGGAAGCAAGGGAAGTAGTAGTGGAGGTACATGGGCCAATGCTGGACCAACGGCATCAAACAAACCCACAGCCAGAACCTTCAACATGACTGTGCAAGATACTGTGCAATTAAAGGATGTTGTGTCAGGTATTATCCTAATCAATGATATAGATGCTTATGTATTATTTCATTCGGGTGCTACTTGTTCATTTATATCTGATGAATTTACTAAGAGGTTAGGATTGCCTAGTGAAGAATTGAATTTCCCTTTAAACATAGAAATTGCGAATAAGGAAGTAATTCCTGTTAGGTTCGTATACAAGAATTTTAGGGTGAACATTAAGGGAAATGTTATGGTGGTAGATTTAATTCCGATAAAACTCAGAGAGTTTGATGTTATTTTGGGAATGGATTGGTTGTTCAATTATGGAGCGATAATTGATTGCCAAAAGAAATGCGTAAACCTTATGACTCCGTCAAAGGTAGTTTTATATGGTAGCAAATTGCCTAGACATGCTAGATATATGACGATTATGCAGGCCAAGAAGTTGTTGAGTCAAGGCTGTGTGGATTATTTAGCTTACATAGTCGATACTCAGAGGAAGGGTGTGAAACTGGAAGTGATACTAGTGGTTAGGGAATTTATAGACGTGTTTCCGGAGGATTTGCCAGAACTTTTGCCTGACAGAGAAATTGAGTTCGTGATCGATTTAGCTCCAGGAACCGCTCCGCTATCGAAAGCCTCATACAGAATGGCTCCAGTGGAGATGAAGGAACTAATGGTACAACTGCAGAAGCTGTTAGAAAAGAAGTACATTCAGCCGAGTGTATCACCTCGGAGAGCGTCGGTGTTATTTGTGAAGAAGAAGGATGGGTCGATTCGTCTTTGCATTGATTATAGAGAATTAAACAAAGTCACTATTAAGAATAAATATCCATTACCAAGAATAGATGACTTGTTTGATCAATTGAAGGGTGCTAGATATTTCTCAAAAATAGATTTGAGAAGTGGGTATCATCAACTGAAAGTAAGAAAGGAGGATGTACCAAAGATGGCATTCTGAACTCGGTATGGACATTACGAGTTTCTGGTGATGTCTTTCAGATTGACCAATGCCCCTGCTGCATTCCTGGATTTGATGAACAGGGTGTTTAAACCATTTTTAGACAAGTTTATGGTGGTATTCATTGATGATATTTTGGTGTACTTTAAATCTCAAGAAGAACACATGGAACATTTACATTTAACGTTGGAAACCCTAAGAAAAGAAAAGTTGTATGCGAAATTATCTAAGTGTGAATTTTGGCTAGATCGTGTACAATTTCTTGGGCATGAGATTGACAAAGATGGAATTTCAGTGGATCCATCAAAAGTTGAGGCCGTAATCAATTGGTACCAACCAAGAACACCTTCGGAGATGAGGAGTTTCTTGGGACTGACCGGGTATTATAGACGATTTATTCAAGATTTTTCCAAGATTGTCACGCCGTTAACAAATTTGACAAGGAAAGCTATAAAATTTGTTTGGACGGAGAAGTGTGAAGAGAGTTTTCAAGACTTGAAAAAGAAGTTAAGTGTGGCACCTATGTTGTCATTACCAGATAATACATGAAACTTTGTGGCTGAAAGTCCAATAATAATCTAGAAGGGGGATTGAATAGATTATTACCGATTAAAAATTATCTTAGGCCTTTTTGAATTTTTGAATAATTAATTTGCAGTGTTAGAAATTAATATGCAAGACTGTAAAAATTCAATCACACAATGCACAGAGATTTGTCTAGTTCACAATATACATCACAGGTATGTTGTTAAGTCCATTCTCAAGCTCCTCTTTAGGACTTGAGATCCTATTACTATCAGTAATAAAAACTCCTTCAATAGGCGAAGAAGCCTTTACAAAGTTTTATAGTCAAACTTTCAACTATTCCCAACTAATCTATCTTGGATAGCAAGCTCCCAGCTCCCTCCTCAAGCTTAGTTGTACTTCTTTTGAGTTCAGTTCTATTCTAGGATCTGGTCTTAAAACAACAGCCTCTTCCTCACCTCACAAGTACACTAGAGACCCAACTTTCCGCTGACCTCTCTAAGACTCTGGTCTTGGTCGAAGAATTACTCGTCTTTCTCACAGGTACATAAAATAAACTAACTCTGACCTTTTCTCTTTTTACAAATGATTTTATAATAATTTGCTTCTCAAATAAGCAGATAAGAATTTAGTACAGATTGATGCTTCTCAAATAAGCAGATATCAATTAAAGAGAAAATGTATTTATAAAAGTTCAAAAACTTTTATACTTGAGAAAATATGCTTCTTAGTAAGCAGATATTAATTTGTGCTTTGATTAAATAAAGCTTATGTGTAAGCAAATATGAAAATTATGCCTTTTTATAAAAGTTTAAATAACTTTTATATTTTATGTGAAAAAAGTGCTTCTTGAATAAGCAAATAGATCAATTTTAGCTTTTACTCAAAAATGCTACATTTTAAGCATATATATAATTTAATGCAAATTTATAAAGAATTTATTTATTCTTTATGGAGTAAAGAAAAAAGTTACTTTAAATTTAAATAACTTATAGAGAGAAAATGCTTCTAAGTAAGCAAATAAGAAAATTATGCTTTGTTATAAAATTTAAATAACTTTTATATTATGCAACAAGTATTTTATGAATAAATGAATGTATGATCAAATACCTGTGATGATAGATATCAAGTATAATATATAAATCAATTAAGCAATACTTGATATAACAAATATTATTGTTTAACTCAAACAATATATAAGAATATTTTATCTATTATGTGAGCTTTTATAAATAATGTCACTTAGTACTATAAGGAATCATACAGTCGGATTCCTCTCCGTAAAGGTTTATCTCCGTAGCCTTGCGGCGTCTAAGTATGACAAAATTTATAATTTTCACAATTGATATTTATATAAATATTTTCAATAGATCACTACCATTCTCAAATCCTGTTCGGATGAGTACTCTTTTTAGAGCAGTATCTCAGTGTTGTTTTGAGCTATCAAGTGTCGTATCTATTTTATGATATTTATATAAATAATATCAATAAAAGGTTACTGAAGACTATATATAAGGAATCGTACGGTCGGATTCCTCTCCGTAGAGGTTTATCTCCGTAGCCTTGCAGCGCCCAAGTATCCTTTTATTTGATAAATAGATGAAATATAGATATATAGAATTGTGTAGAACAATTTATATTTGTGTATCTATAAATATAAATAAGCAAGAGATAATTCAAATAAATAAATCAAACAACTTATCTCAATATGCTTAAACCAAATTCCTCTTCCCAAATAATCAGAACTTTTGTACGAAGAGATAGAGAAAACTTTTTAGAGAGAGAGTATGTAGGAGAGAAATAAGCTTTTTTTGAAAGTGAATTGGCAAATTAGAAATGAAGAAAAGCCTCCTATTTATAGATTTTTAAAGTCGGGGGTAAAATGATAATTTTTAATATTTGATTTGAAATTAATGGTTGAGATAATCAAATTTGAAATGGGCGGTTCGGATAAAAAACAATTTTCACGCGGTAGAAGTTTGAATTCCGCCCGGGCAAAACTTCACTTACCTTGCATTTAATGTTACATTTGACCACATGTTGAAACAAAACTTTCCAGCAAAACTTAGTTCTCATTTTGACAGCTATATCCCAAAAAAAGTTCACGCAGTAAAAGAAAATTGCCTGCATTTGTATGATGATGCTGATTACATTTATTGTACTTGTAACATGCTTAGTTTATATATAATATATTATAATATGTGCATGCATGCATGGATATATATAATACATATTAAATGCATGCATTATATATATAAGTAATAAAAATATATATACTGTTAACAAATATATATATACGATTTATATATGATACATAATGCTTATATGATATATTATATATATTATATAACTTATATGATATATAAGTAAATATACAGTTTATATATATAAAGATATAATACTTATGTATATATTATAATATTACACTTTTAACGCACACGGTTTTTTTTTTTATATTATTATTAAATACAACGTATATATATAATATATATATATATATATATATATATATAATGCAACAGAATAATATTTATAATGTTAATCTATTTATATGATATACATGATTAATGCATGCAAGAGATACATGGTTTTGTCCGAAATGAGTGCCATGAATTTAGACAATTAATATGCCACACGTATAATGAATGATGCATTAATTTTAGATAATATATATATATATATATATATATATATATATATATACATTCACACGCCATATTATATATAATATACATAATATACTTAGCAATTAATGTTCAAATTAAAAGCTAGCATTTAATTTAATCAATAAGCCAACTAAACTAGTTAAGCTCCACGGTTTTTACAAAGATATGTATATATATATATATATATATATATATATATAAAATAATTTTGCCCAATTTTTGAAATAAAATAATTTTTAAGATATTTAAATAATAAAATTAATTTGAGAATAAATAAAAATTACCCATATAACAAAATCTCTATCTTCTTTTCAAATTCGGTCAAACAAGCATTTGATAATCAACATACGACTTTTGTCTCATAATGCATGACCCAAGTTATTTAACACTTTAAAACATCAAGATCAATTAAATAAGATTTGAAAAATATTTTTGGTCAAAGTAAATAAGATAAATAAAATAATTATAATAAAAAATCCTATGGAGAGGATTCTACCCTTTTAATTAATTAATTTATTAATTATTATTATCATCAAAATAAATCTAAAAGTTGGAGATCCAACAATCTCCCCCTTTTTGATGATGACAATCAACTAAAAATATTTTCCATAAAAGCTCCCCCTCAATTTATGCAATCATAAAAAATTTAAATTTTTAAAAAAACTAACATGCAACAATATATAACAATTATTTTTCTTCTCCCCAATAATATTTTTCTTCTCCCCCTTTGTCATCATAAAAAAATGGGGGGAAAGAGTAGTATAAATTACTTTTCAGAACCTGCAAAAGAAGTGATTAGAAAAAAATTCTTTTAAAAATTTAGTAGCCTCTTGCATGATTTGAATATGTGTGGTTGCCTTTGATTTTCCAAAATTACTATACAAGAATGGATATTATTTACTGTTAGATGTATAAAAATTTAAAAGAATGTTCCATATTAAATCTATTATATATATATATATATATATATGTTTTTAAAGAGAATAAATTTAAAAACTAAATATATATATTTTTAAAAAAATATTCATATATATATATATAATATTTATATGGACATATATATAGATGTATATATAATTATGAAAAAATTGACATGTGCCACTTGTACTTGAACCATTATGATGACCTGTATAGACAAAATATTTTTCACCTGATTTCATTTGCACTTCTAGGCAAATATTTAATTCTCCCTTCATGCTTGTTAAAAAAATCCTTACTCATCATTTCACAAAGTAATATCAATAGACCCAACAATGATGTTGTCAGTTATTTTTACTAGAGTCACCTCCAAGACATACCTGCGATATTTATCAATTTCAAGAATTGGTACCCTTTAATAAGAAGGATCCTTTGGGTGAGTTGTCCATTTTGTATAAGGAATATTTGTGTTTTCCTTTACAAACATGGGTACAGGATAATCAATCTTAGTAGAAACGAGCTTTTTATGAGTAGCAAGTCTATAAGATGCATGATTTACTTTATTATTATATCCTGAAAAACTTTGATGAAAATTTTTATGAGATTTTTGACTTATATTATAAAACTCTTTCCTTATATTAATAATTGGTGCAATGTACGTTCCTTTAGGCACCCAAATTATTTTTCCTTTATAATTTCCATTTCGAGCATTACAAGTGTGAAAAGAATGACCATTTCTGTTACAGTAAGAACATTTAGTAAATGGAGATGTGTAATTTTCTTTTTCTTTACTTTTAACATGATAAAGTCCTTTATTTTTTCTTTTACTACCTTCTCCAATGTCTCCTAATCCTTCTTTGTTAAATCCGCATCTTTGTTGATTAAGCATGATATCAAGGTTTTCTTTCCCTTTTGTGAATTAAGAACTATAAAATTTAAATCATCACGTTCTTTAGTTAAAATATTAATTTGATCTATTAAAGGAGAATCTTCATTTTGCTTTTCTAATTCTATCTTTAGAGATGCATTTTTAAAATTGAGATTTTTAATATCTTCACTTAACACTTGATTTTTTATTTGAGTATTTTCATTAATTACAGCAACTGTTGAATTTTCAATTTCAAAATTTTTATTTATTCTTTTAAATTGTTCTAATTCTTCTTTTAAGGAATCATTTTCCAATTTTAATTCATTTAAACTTTCATTAGTTATAATCAAGTTTGCATTTTCGTTTCAGATTTTTGTTAATTTTAATTAATTTTTCTAATAAATTTTTAATTCAATAAAATCTTCTTTAATAATTTTATTATCTTCATATAAACCATTATATGCTTGTTGTAGTTTATGGTGTTTTTCATTTATATTATCTAAGATATGCATGACAAATGAAGTACTAGATAATTGATGTACCTCAGATCTTGGTGATGACTCATTGTTTGCCATTAAGCACAGATTTGCAATTTCCTCTGTTTGTTCAGCAACTTCTTCTTGATTTATAAGTAAATCTTTGAAAGCAATTCCTTTCTTTTTGATATCTATATCCGATCCTGCTTTTTCGACTAACATGTCGACTTCGTGGGCACGCAGATTTTCAATGAGGTTATCAAGAGGATATGTAGTTAGGTCTTGCCTTTCCTTAATAGCAATAACCTTCATTTCTAGATGGATGGAAGGGCTTTGAGATTTCTTCTATTTTTCTCATTAGTTGTATATGCCTTCCCCAGATGTTCCAGTTCATTAATGATTCTAGAAAAACGTGTTTCCATATCAATGATCTTTTCACCTTCTTCCATCTTGAAATTTTTGTACTCCTGGATTAGAGCATCTTTTCTGGTTTCTTTGATATGACTGGTTCCTTCGTAGGTCAGAATCAATTTTTCCCAGATTTCTTTTGCATTCTTGCAATTGCTAACTCTTTTGTATTCTTTTTCAATGAGGGCACTAGTCAGCACTTGTTCAGCTAGGGATGCAATGTTTATATCCTTTTCATCATCAACAGTGAATTCATCAACATCTTTCTCAACGATCTTTTCTCCCACGATTTTTGTTGGAACTTTTACACCTTGTTCTATTGCAAGCCAAACTTTGATTCCTTGTGATTTGGCATAGCTTCTGAATCTGCTCTTCCAGTTTGCAAAGTTTGTACCATCAAATAGTGGAGGTCTGGTCATTGATAGTCCTTCTCCGCAACCAGTAGCATTGTAGGCCATAGATGGATCTACTCTTAGGTATGCCTGTATTTACTCAACAAACAAGTTAAAGAGCACCGCTCTGATACCAATTGAAAGTCCAATAATAATCTAGAAGGGGGGTTGAATAGATTATTACCGATTAAAAATTATCTTAGGCCTTTTTGAATTTTTGAATAATTAATTTGCAGTGTTAGAAATTAATATGCAAAACAGTAAAAATTCAATCACACAATGCATAGAGATTTGTCTGGTTCAAAACATACATCACGGTATCTCATTACGTCCGATCTTAAGCTCCTCTCTCAGACTTGAGATCCTATTACTATCAGTAATAAAAACTCCTTCAACAGGCGGAGAAGCCTTTACAAAATTTTATAGTCAAACTTTCAATTGTTCCCAACTAATCTATCTTGGACAGCAAGCTCCCAGCTCCCTCCTCAAGCTTAGTTGTACTTCTTTTGAGTTCAGTTCTATTCTATGATCTGGTCTTAAAACAACAGCCTCTTCCTCACCTCACAAGTACACTAGAGACCCAACTTCCCGCTGACCTCTCTAAGACTCTGGTCTTGGTCGAAGAATTACTCGTCTTTCTCACAGGTACATAAAATAAACTAACTCTAACCTTTTCTCTTTTTACAAATGATTTTATAATAATTTGCTTCTCAAATAAGCAGATAAGAATTTAGTACAGATTGATGCTTCTCAAATAAGCAGAAATCAATTAAAGAGTAAATGTATTTATAAAAGTTCAAAAACTTTTATACTTGAGAAAATATGCTTCTTAGTAAGCAAATATTAATTTGTGCTTTGATTAAATAAAGCTTCTATGTAAGAAAATATGAAAATTACGCTCTGTTATAAAAGTTTAAATAACATTTATATTTTATGTGAAAAGTGCTTATTGAATAAGCAAATAGATCAATTTTAGATTTACTCAAAAATGCTTCATTTAAGCATATATATAATTTAATACAAATTTATAAAGAATTTATTTATTCTTTATAGAGTAAAGAAAAAGTTACTTTAAATTTAAATAACTTATAGAGAGAAAATGCTCCTGAAGTAAGAGTAAGCAAATAAGAAAATTATGCTTTGTTATAAAATTTAAATAACTTTTATATTATGCAACAAGTATTTTATGAATAAATGAATTTATGATCAAATACTTGTGATGACAGATATCAAGTATAATATATAAATCAATTAAGCAATACTTGATATAACAAATATTATTGTTTAACTCAAACAATATATAAGAATATTTTATCTATTATGTGAGCTTTATAAATAATGTCACTTAGTACTATAAGGAATTGTACGGTCGGATTTCTCTCCGTAGAGGTTTATCTCTGTAGCCTTGCGGCGTCTAAGTATGACAAAATTTATAATTTTCATAGTTGATATTTATATAAATATTTTCAATAGATCACTACGATTCTCAAATCCGGTTCGGATGACTATTCTTTTTGGAGCAGTATCTCAGTGTTTTGAGCTATCAAGTGTCGTATCTATTTTACGATATTTATATAAATAATATCAATAAAAAGTTACTGGAGACAATAAGGAATCGTACGATCGGATTCCTCTCCGTAGAGGTTTATCTCCGTAGTCTTGCAGCGCCCAAGTATCCTTTTATTTGATAAATAGATGAAATATAGATATATAGAATTGTGTAGAACAATTTATATTTGTGTATCTATAAATATAAATAAGCAAGAGATAATTCAAATAAATAAATCAAACAACTTATCTCAATATGCTTAACCAATTTCCTCTTCCCAAATAATCAGAACTTTTGTACGAAGAGATAGAGAAAGTTTTTTAGAGAGAGAGTATGTAGGAGAGAAATAAGCTTTTTTTGAAAGTGAATTGGCAAATTAGAAATGAAGAAAAGCCTCCTATTTATAGATTTTTGAAATCGGGGGTAAAATGATAATTTTTGATATTTGATTTGAAATTAATAATTGAGATGATCAAATTTGAAATGGGCGGTTCGGATAAAAAACAATTTTCACGCTGTAGAAGTTTGAATTCCGCCCGGGCAAAACTTCGCTTACCTTGCATTTAATGTTACATTTGACCACATGTTGAAACAAAACTTTCCAGCAAAACTTGGTTCTCATTTTGCAAGCTATGTCCCAAAAAAAGTTCACGCGGTAAAAGAAAATTGCATGCACTTGTATGATGATGCTGATTACATTTATTGTACTTATAACATGCTTAATTTATATATAATATATTATAATATGTGCATGCATGCATGGATATATATAATACATATTAAATGCATGCATTATATATATAAGTAATAATAATATATATACTGTTAACAAATATATATATATATATATATATATATTCGGTTTATATATGATACATAATGCTTATATGATATATTATATATATTATATAATTTATATGATATATAAGTACATATACAGTTTATATATATAAGATATAATACTTATGTATATATTATAATATTACACTTATATTTATTATTATTATTATTATTATTATTATTATTATTATTATTATTATTATATACAACGTATATATATAATATATATTATAATGCAACAGAATAATATTTATAATGTTAATCTATTTATATGATATACATGATTAATGCATGCAAGAGATACATGGTTTTGTCCAAAATGAGTGCCATGAATTTAGACAATTAATATGCCACATGTATAATGAATGATGCATTAATTGTTATATATATATATATATATATATATATATATATATATATATATTACATATATTATATATAATATACTTAGTAATTAATGTTCAAATTAAAAGCTAGCATTTAATTTAATCAATAAGCCAACTAAGCTAGTTAAGCTCCACGGTTTTTACAAAGATATAATATATATATATATATATATATATATATATATATAATAAAGTAATTTTATCCAATTTTGAAATAAAATAATTTTTTGAGATATTTAAATAATAAAATTAATTTGAGAATAAATAAAAATTACCCATATAACAAAATCTCCATCTTTTCAAATTCGGTCAAACACGCATTTGATAATCAACATATGACTTTTGTCCCATAATGCATGACCCAATTTATTTAACACTTTAAAACATCAAGATCAATTAAATAAGATTTGAAAAATATTTTTGGTCAAAGTAAATAAGATAAATAAAATAATTATAATAAAAAAAATCCTATGGAGAGGATTCTACCCTTTTAATTAATTAATTTATTAATTATTGTTATCATCAAAATAAAACTAAAAGTTGGAGACCTAACAGTGGTATATAGTGATGCCTCACATAAAGGATTGGGTTGTGTTCTTATGCAAAACGACAAGGTTATTGCATATGCATCAAAACAACTGAAGGACTACGAGAAAGGGTATCTGACTCATGATTTAGAGTTGGCTGCAGTAGTATTTGCTCTATGGAGAAAAGTGTGAGATCTACACAGACCATAAGAGTCTGAAGTATATTTTCACTCAGAAGGACCTGAACATGCGTCAAAGAAGATGGATGGAATTGATAAAAGATTACGATTGTGAGATCTTCAACCATCTAGGCAAAGCGAATGTGGTTGTAGATGCTTTAAGCAGGAAAGGTCAGGAAAAGTTGATGCTGATAACCACTCAGGAGGAGCTTATTTCAGCAATGACAAAGGTAGAGTTGGAAATAACATTTCCAATAGAATCCAATGATTGACTATTTCAAATAGAAGCTAGTCCAACTTTGGTGGACAAGAGAAAGAATGCTCAACTAGAAAATGAAGAGTGTGGAAAAATCAAAGAGAAAGTGGTTGAGGGTAGTGAAGCGAAATATAAGATCGATACTGAAGGGTTACTATGATTCGAGGGAAGAATTTGGGTTCTAGCAGGATAAAAAATTAAAGAAGAAATCTTGACAGAAGCTCATAATTCAAGATACTCGATTCATCCGGGAAGTACGAAGATGTATCAAGATTTACGATGTCATTTTTGGTGGCCAAACATGAAAAGAGATGTTGCAAAATGTGTTGCGAAATGTTTGACATTCAAAGAGTCAAGGGCGAGCATCAAAGACCAAGCGAATTACTTCAACCATTGGAAATACCGGAATGGAAGTGGGAACACATCACAATGGATTTTGTGGTGGGTCTTCCAACTACTCAGAGAGGATGCGATGCGATTTGGGTGATAGTGGACATACTAACAAAATCAGCACACTTTTTACCAATAAAGATTAGGTTCAACCTTGATCAGTTGGCAAGGTTATACGTTAAAGAGATCATTTCGAGGCATGGAGTGCCAATGTCAAATGTGTCAAATAGAGATCCGCGATTCACGTCAAACTTCTAGAAGAGACTATAAGAATGTATGGGAACACAGTTGTGAATGTGTATGGCATATCATCCGCAAACAGATGGCCAAAGCGAACAAACAATCCAGACATTGGAAGATATGCTGAGAGTATGCATCATGGATTTCAAAGGGAGCTGGGATGAACATTTACCATTGGTGGAATTTTCTTACAACAACAGTTACCACGCAAGCATCGACATGCCGCCTTACGAAGCATTATACGGCAGGAAATGCAGAACTCCATTGTGCTGGGATGAAGTCGGTGAACGTCAACTGTTAGGGTCAGAGCTGGTACAATAAACTACTGAGGTTGTCAAGCTCATCAGAACAAGATTGGTAGCTGCTCAAGACAGACAGAAAAAGTATTTTGATCAACACAGACAAGATCGTGCAATCGACGTATGAAATTACGTATTCCTAAAAGTTTCTCCTTGGAAGGGCAAAATTTGTTTCGGTAAAAAGGGAAAGCTAAGCCCGAGGTTTATTGGACCCTTCGAAGTGTTGCGAAGAGTAGGAGAAGTGGCTTACGATGTAGCTCTACCTCCAGAGTTGGAAAACGTTCATAATGTTTTTCATGTTTCGGTGTTACGACCGTATAAACCTGATTACAAGCACGTGATCGAGTACAAACCATTGCAGTTTGATAAAGACTTGTCTTATGAAGAGATTCCTATCCAGATAGTTGACAGAAAAAAACAGGTACCCAGGAATAAAGTAATACCTTCCGTGAAGGTGATATGGAGGAACCACAATGCTGAAGAAGCTACGTGGGAACTCGAAGATAAAATGATGAAGGATTATCTTGAGTTATTTATTTAATTTGTGTCTTCGATTCTGGGGACAGAATCTTTGTAAGTAGGGAAGAATGTGACGAATAATTTTTTTTTTTGAGTTATGATTCTGGGGACAGAATCCTTGTTAGGAGGGAAGGATGTAACAATCCATAATTTTAAATTTTAGTTCAAAATATTTATTGAGTTATATAAATATTTTAATTGAAGTTTTTATTAATCGAATAAATATTTGTTTAAGGTGATTTGATTTGATTATTTATTTGTTAACTAAATAATTTATGAGTTAAGAAAATTGATCATTTTGAGATAATATTCTCATTTAATTTAATAATTAATTTAGAGAGTTTATAATGATTAAATGAATTATTATAATAATATTTTAATATGAATTTGTAATTAAAATGATGTGTTAGTTGATTAAATACAATTATAATTTTAAAGAAAATTATAATTATGTCGTATTGATTTATGTGGTGAATTAATTTAATAAATTGTTATTAGAATTAATTAAATTGAATATTAAAATTTAATTAATTAAAGTGTGACCATAAACTATGCTATAAAAGAGTTATTAAAATAAGTTAAAGGAGATTAATTCAGTTTTGCCAAACAAGGCTTAATGCATATTAAGTATTTAATTTAAATATGTTTTACCAAACAAGGCATAAGGATTTAATTGATTAAAGTAGTTAGCCAAACAAGCCTTATGGCTTTTGATTTTAAAAATAAGATAACTGATATCAGTTATACATATAATTATATTATATAATTAATACTTATATTATTACCTATACGTTATATTTTAGTACGTAAGTTAGAATAGAGAAGAAGAACATAGAAGAAGAAAAAGAAGAAAAATTGAGAGAGAACTTGAGAGAATTCTAGAGAGGTTTTGAGAGAAGAATTGGGGAAAAGAAAGATTGTTGATCAAATGGAAGGTTATCATCTTTTAGAAAACAAGGTATTATCTTACTCTTTTAAATTTCTTTAAAGTTATAGTTTTATTCTCTTCCAAAAATTTTCTGTAAAAACTTTGTGAAGGTTAAATTATTTGTGTTATATAGTTTCTATGTGATAACTAGTTGTTATGAAATTGTTTTCATAAGTTTATATATGAGTATAGTAATTGAATTCATGTTATGTATGTATTTTGTGAAGAAAATCATATTATAGTGAATTGGTATGAATATATATATATATATATATATATATATATATATATATATATACATACATACATACATGACATGAATACGGCTTAGTTTAAAGTAAAATTGAGGTTTAATTCTCTATAATATATAAATTTACTATTGAATTTGAAAGAGGATGAATAAACATAAACAAGGTATTTTGAATTAACTGTTTTGGTTGAAAAACACAATCATAATGATGGTTTTTACTGAAAATGTAAAAAAGTGAAGCTTTATCAAAAATAGTGAAATTAGATGTTTTAAACTCGATGTCTTTATTGTGATATGGGTGAAATCATGTTAAGAGTCCTTAATTTATGTTTGTGTGAAGTCTGTATATGTTTTATGTGTTACTTTAGTTGTTAGAAAGTAGCTTGTATGCCAAAATTGGCTTTATTCATGCTGTTACCGAGGTTGGTCGCCGAGGACTGTAGTTCGGCGCCAAAGCGCTTACCAAATGATGAAATTCTCATGCCATGAATACATCGCCTGACATACACATACAGCCATGACATTGGCTTGTGCTCATAAGAAGAACGCTAACGTATGCAGAATACTTACCACAGTGTAAACTGTATACCATGAAGACGAAGTTAGTAGAATGGTCGATGGTGTGTTTTAGTTACACAAAGTCCGAAAAGTTGTTATGATTTAATAGAGGAATTTGTTAAGATATGATTTCAAAGATATTATATACTAAGAATGAGCATATTTTAATATGCTACTAGTTTTATTACTAATGTAATTTGATTATGTGATTAAAAATCAAACCTTACATGATGTAAATACTTATTTATACATAGAGTGTTGGTAATGACTAATTATGTCATGATAATATGTGTATAGGATATTGTGAATCGAATTGTTACAATTTAGCTTACACGCAAGACAAGTTTCTTACTCTACCTTATTATTATTGAGCAAGTTTACTTACCCTATCTCAATTAAAATTACGCAAGTTTCCTAACTTTATTCTTATGATTGAGTAAGTTTCTTGTATCTAGTTTTTTTATGATGATGCAAGTTTTCTAAACCTTATTCTGATATTGAGCAAATTATTTTTGTCTTTAACTTGTTATTTAGCATGCGAGTTTATATATTCTGATATACTAATGTTGAACAAGTTTTATCGTTCACTTTACTATTTGTTATGCATGCTTAGTACTCAATTCTAAATAACCTCGGCTTAATATTGTTCATGCAAGGTATGTTATAATTATTTAATGTTTATGCTCATAGATTATTCCTAAAGCATGACCTTAGTATACAATGTTGATTCCGTTATGATTTATTCCATAATATAAAGTTATTACCTTTTTATTCAACTACTCCATAGTTGATGTTCGTTGAATTCCAAATTACCTTGAAACTTATCCAAACCAAACTTACTTTGGTGCGGACTCGTATTCTAAATGCTGAGATGAACAACCCTATTCTTAGGGGATAATTTACGCATAGCGTTGAAATGTTTGTCCACAATACATTGTACGAAGGGCTGATCCCCCTAAGTACGAGGAGTCCCTATAGTCTTACGACTGTTAAAGTTTAAGTTGAAAGATTACTTATAACTATGGACATAGTTCGTGGTCTTATGACCTTCAGATGTATATATTTCAAAAATTTGATTATCATTAATAGAGCTTATTGTTCAGTTCTATTGAGCCTATTATCTAGCCATTGTTGTAAAGTTTTATTCATTGTCATTTCAAGTGAGCCTTGTTTGCTCACTCTTGCTTATATAATTATTACAGCTAAAGTTGAGAAGGTCGATGTACCTAGCACCAGTAAAAGAAAGGGAAAGATGAACAATTATTGAAGACTTGTAATCGTGTTGACATTTTGTTGTCAGACTTCATTTTAATTATTGTAATGAACTTATTTAGTTTTTCGCATATGATATTTGTATTTGAAGGTTAGATAACCTGGGAGATTTTTATTAATGTAATCCTTTAATGGGAAGGTTTATTATTCAATTTTATTATGATTGGGTAGTTAGACATGAATGTTTTTATTAAGTGAACTCCAAATCTTAAGAGAATGAAGTACCTGGATTTGGGGGTGTCACAAAAACCATTTGAGATGATCTAGAAACTCATTGCACATGTATTCCTTCCTTGATCCAATCAAAGAATCCTAATACTTTGCCAATTTATTTCATTTATGAATTCTTTGAACCTTTTAAATAATTCACAATTGTATTTCAGCAAATACACACATTTAACTTTTTGAATGATCATCTCATTTTTCTTATACTAGTTTGTTCAATTTGCAAAATAATTTTTACATAAGTCAAGTACACAAAATCCATTAAGTAATATTTCAGTTCTTTACAAAATATTATTATTATAAATAGAATAACAATTGTTCTTAAATATAATACCAAAGATTTCATTGTCCAACAATAAAATGGAAATAATGTTTCCAACGAGAACTCGAATACAATAACAACTTATTGACTTAATAGACTTGCCCGTATAAAATACTAAACAATAAGTTCCTATGGCTAATGCAGCAACCTTTGCTTCATTTTCCACACATAGGATTATTTATCCCTTGTTTGGTTTTCTACTTCTGCTTGGTTCCTTCATAAATCTGTATTTATGAGAACCAAAGCCGGTATCCAATACCTAAGTAGAATCTTGACTTAAAGAAAAATTTATTTCATTCATGAACAAAACTGTATTGTAACCGAAGCTTCACTAAGCTTCTTCTGGTTAGCCTCTATAAGATATTTCTCGCAGTTTCTTTTCCAGTGTCCAGGCTTATTACAGTGGAAGCAAACTCCTTTGCTATCCGTATCAGTTTTGTCTTTATTATCCATTATTTTTGCCCTTTCTATTTACCTTCTTAGAATCGTTCTTCTTTTCAGAAGATCCTTTGGCCCCTACCAGTAAGACTTGATCTTTCTTAGTTGGAAAATGACTCTCAACATTTTTCAACATGTTAAGCAAATCAGCGAAGCTGATATCTAGCTTGCTCATATGAAAAATTCGCAACAATTATGAAAGGAGTCCGGGAGTAACTGCAAGATCAAATCTTGGCTCAACTCTCTATCCATGACAAAACCTGTTGTCCTAATTATTCAATCAAATTGATAATGGACTTTTGTCTGTATTGTAGTGTCATCGATCATTCTTGATCAGAAGAGCTCCTTAGATATCTGATATTATCAGTCCTACTTTCCTCACCATCAACTACTTGATGTGCAGGAATATAGTAAGAGTGTGATGCCCCCAAAACAGGTATACATCACCCATCTTGAGTTGCCACTTACATGGTACAAAATCCAAATACAACTTAATTATACAACTGTCGTGTAAAATACGACAAAACATAATCTGAGAGTTTTAACACGAATATTGTCATCTAGACAATATCCACACTCAAATTCAATCTTATTACATTTATTATCACACTATTTCACAGAATAGTGAGGACTACTAATGCACCCATCTGGACCGTTAATCCATTCCCCGACTAGATCCAGCTATATTATCATTTCCTGAAGAGAACAGTGAAAGAAAGGGTGAGCTCAACTAGCCCAGTAAGAAATATTATGACTAAGATAATGCAGAATAAATTATCCTTAGCCTTCAATAGTATAACAACTGATAGAATACAATAGACAATAAATTTTAGATCAACAACTGCAACGGAATAAGAAATACATTAGAAGAGTCAAGTAGAGCATAAAATCTACTATCTTCTATAATTTAAAAAGTTTTTCATCAACTTTATCACTGAGACTCAGCTTAATAAATAAAATCGAATCATCCCTGCACCACGGCCAAGGATATTCATGTAATCATCAATGGTCATGATTATACCAAATAATCCTTGGTCATAATCATACCAACAACTGTCCATCAATGAACTACAGGCTAATGAGGACTTTTACCACATCATTCGTTACATTACGGTCATGATTATACCGAATAATCCCTGTTCATAATCATACCAAGTCTATCTATGAACGTAAGCCAAAGATGACTTTCATCACAATATAAGCAAGAGGATGATGACAATGACATAATAATTCAATAAAACAAGTTCAAGGATAAATTTTAAAGATTTATAATCTAATTTATCCAGAAATCAATAACGTCCAAATTGTCAACATGATAATCGCTTATGCAGTAAAATTCAAGAATAATATTCATGTACCAAAAATAATTTGGACACAAAGAATCAATTTTAAATCGTGAATAGTACCACAATGAATAGTACTTGAGAATAGTACCCGTGAATGAGTAGTACCCTCGAAACGAAAATACCCCAAATACCCGAGTGAATAATATTCGGGTGAATAATAATTTGGGTGAATAGTAACCCATGAATAGTAACTCATAAATAGTACTCCGACACGAAAAATGCCCCGAATGCCCGAGTGAATAATACTATAGTGAATAGTAATCGGGTGAATAGTAACTTGCGTGAATAGTAACTCGTAATGTAAAAAATACCAAATAAAATGATATTTCATGATTTAGTACAAAAGAAATGATATCTCATACTGAGTATAATAGAATATACTGAAACTACGCAAATGGATTTTCATCCGCTATCACGAAATCCACGTGAGATGCATCATTTCCACAATTTAATAAAGAATGAATACAAAGGTCATTCACCATGCATGCGGTAATCCACATGTATGCGGTGATTCCAATGTAATAATAAAGAATGGAATAACAAAAGAATTCACCATGCATGCGATAGATCGCATGCATGTGTTATTCTAACGAGAATAATAAAGAAGGCAAACCGGTCATACGTGTCCCGCATTGCATGGGATATTCTAATGTAATTATAAAGAATGAACTAGGTCACGCGTAATTACGCACAGCATATGATATTCCAAATGTAATAATAAAGAATGGAATAACAACAGAATTCACTGTGCATGTGATAGATCAACAGACAAGTTATTCCAATGTAATAATAAAGAATGGAATAATGTAAGAATTTCACCATGTATGCGGTACTTCACATGTATGTGTTATTCCAACATAATAATAAAGAATGGAATAACGAAGAATTTTACCATGTATACTAGTAGTCCGCATGAGATGGTCTGAGTTATTCCAATGTAATAATAAGGGATGGAATAACAATAGCTCTCTTCATGAATACTGAAAGAAATAATACCCTTTACCTCAAAAGAAGACCGGATCTTTGGAATAGTGATGTAGCAGACTTCTCTTCTTCTTTCTCTCTATAATTTCTCGCTATAATAATTTCTCTATAGCTTTAGTGAATTGGTGAAAAATAATGAAGGAATGAGCTTCTATTTATAGGAAAATATAGTTTCGATAATTGCACGTTTTGGGGCTCGAAATATTGCAGTATAATACCTTCCTCTTTTCCTTCATTTTTAATTTAGTTCTGCAAGTATTATCAAACTTGCACCACCCCCTTATAGTAAATCATGTGAATCAATAGTAAATCATGTGAATCAATAGTTCTAGAAATGTGAAAATACGAATTATATTATAGTACCTCCATCTATACATCCATTTTTAACTTAGTCATGCAAGTATTATCAATCTTGCACCAAATTCCCTAATAGTAAATGAATGTGAATCAATAGTACACACATATGAACAAATAGTTATAATCATGTGAATCAATAGCAATTAATTGCTCATTTATCCGGTTAATTACCCGATTGGTCAATATAACCTCCAGACATCAATTATTATCGAAATAACTGTCGATTTCCACTAACAATAATAATTCCCACACAATGGAACTATCAATTTCATCTTTAATCATCACAAACTTATTCATCATTAATATTATAACTCATAATATTTAATAAACAGGTCGTTCTCAGGAAAGAGGGGACTTTTCGATAAGGATTTCTCCTTATTGGCGCACTGTGACACCCCCAAATCCGGGTTACCCGATCCCCGAGTTTGGTGTTCACGGTCCACAATATAATACCATCTAACTACCCATTTTAATATAAATAGGAATACATAATTCATTAACATAGATTGTTAATACATAAGTCCAAGGTCTACTAACCTTAACATTACAGACATACCCCTTTAGATATACAAAAAGGGTTTACAATACGACATAATTATAATAATGTTTATCATAACTAATTTATTACTATGCCTTTTCCCTTGTTCTTCTTCGTAGCTCCTTCTGCAACTTTGTCCCTAGCTGAAAAGTTTTATTTATAGCAAGGGTGAGCAACAAGTTTACCCCGCAAGTTAAGATGTACAATAAAGATATAGAAATCAATATCAATCCTTCTCATATTCTACACAACAATAATTCGATAATGAAAGAGTACAATGCTTTCAAGGTTTTCTATGATATTCAAATGAATAATCAAGAATTAATTCTACGAAATAGCAAAGTGGAATATTTTTCAGATTTATGCTGAGCAATCCATTGGATCTTGAACTTCTCTTCTCGAGTAACTATCAAAGTTAAACTTTGATATACCCAGTGTATATCGATAACCATAAAGATTAAATCATACCCTCTGCAAGTATATAAAGTGATCACTTTAGTATACCCTATATTATGCATAATACTTAATCATACAAGCAAGGCCTAATACTCGAATCGATAAAATATTCCCTTTATATAAAAGGTTGTTCTTCTCAATCTTAGAATCAAGATTTTGATTTTACAACGAAATACTGTGATTTTAAATTCTATTTACTTCTCGATCTAGCCGAAATAATTGGCATCGATCTGTCAATAATAATTTAATTCTCTTCTCGAACCTATTAAGTTCTAACAAATGTTCGTCTAACCAGAATAATTAGCTAAGACATTTCTCAACATAATTAGACAATAAACAGGAATTATCTGTACTGTCAATTCTAGCTTCTACGGATATGTATATCCAACAACAGTTATTCTATGAATGTATATATTCCGAATCGGTAATTCATTTTGAATTATTAAACATGCACTAACTGCAAATAATCAACAATAAATCCCTGGACGTGGTCTAATTAGCAATAATTAACCACAAATAATAATTAAACAATATTAACTCATCCGACACTTAACACAGCTATTGTCAATTAAACTTTGGTCTCTAAGCTTCAAAATTATTTTAGATAAGTCAAATATCATTTATAATATTTTTTGAAAGCTTTTAATAATTTATAAGCAATTATTATAATTTATAATATTTTTTTAAACATCGAAATCATTTTTAAATGATTTAATTATCAAATAATATCATCATTATTAATATTTAATAATATAAAAATATTAATAGCATACTTGTCAAAATAATAAAGTTATTTTAATAACTTCAAATATTTTTAAATCATCAATATTATACTTAAATGATTTTTAAAGTAATTAAAATCATTTTTAAATCATCACCATTAATAATATTATATTAATGAAATTATCATCAAAATATTAAAACTCATTAATTATAACTTAAAATATTTTTAAATCAATTTTCTCATTTTAAATGATTTTTAAATCAATAAAATCATTTTTAATTCATTTATTTAATATAATAATTAAATTAATCTAATATCATTGATATTAAATTATTAATGAAAATTCTCTAAAAATATTAAAAATTATATTTTATAATTCAAAATATTTTTAACACATTATTCTTATTTAAAGTGATTTTTAATAATATTAAATCATTTTTCTCTAATTTATTTAATATACTAATTAAATAAATTAAATATCATTAATATTCAAATAATTATAAATATTAATGAAAAATATCTCAAATAGTCAAAAATTATTTTTCATAATTTAAAATAATTTTTAAAACCATTTTTGGTAATTTTTATAATTTATTTTCTATTTTTAATTAATTTTCAGAAAAATCAGAAAATAAATAAATAGGAACCGTCGCTAAAGCCTTTAGCGACACAAATATGTCATATTAGGTGTTCTTGAGCTTTAAGAACACTGTCAGACAAGTTTCAAGGGTCCATGTTTGACCGTGATTAATTCCTAATATATTTAGTTTCTGGGCTAGTTTGAAGTGTGATCGTGTAGTGTTTATGTAACACTACAACAAACAAACAACATATTGATCAAACAATAACACAGAAAAACAGATCTGGACTCTCAAAGTCCCTGTCAGACCATACACGGGTTTTCCGGGCAAACCCGTAAAACCCGTGAAGCTCGTGGTGTCACTTTCCAAATTTATTTTATTCTAGGTTACATTCTCACTTTGCTTTTGATGATTTTATGATTCAAACGGGTAGTATACATGACATAGAGTAACTACATGTCAATATCTCAAATCAAAAACATCACATGTGCCGATCTAACTCGGTTAACTCTTGTCGAAAGGGGTGTTCATCCGCTTCGGGTTTTTCCTGAGAACGCGATCCGCAATATAATTTGCATACTTTGACCATTAATTACATCCAATCTATTGATTTTTAAGAGTTATAAAGCCATGTATATAGACTTCAACAAGCGAAAGGCTACAATTATATTACAACAACAACATCATAACACAAAAATCCTCGACAGATCAAGCGGCTTAGAAATCTTGTCGACGTCAGTAAACAATTTTGGGTTGCCAGCTTTTTTGTCCCATGCCCTGGCAATCGAGATTCGACAAAGAATAAAATGAAATCTAGCCAATCAATAACTGTGATGCCACTTGCGGATGAAAGACAACATAGCAAACTATAGATCTAACACATAACATCTTACAAATCATTAATATACAGAGATCTAAGCCTTCTGACATTTGCTTGTCGGTACCACCTTCGAGCTCAAGAATGATTTTGAAAACTTGAATTTTTACCCACTTTGATGCTATGGATCCATGATGGATCAACATAGATCAACTAAAAACAACTTCTAACATAAATATAAACACATAAACATAAAATTTTTCTTAGCAACAAAGATTAAAAATCAATTTGGGTTTATACCTTCTAGCTTTCCAATCCTTGATCTATACTCTCCAATCTATTATTGGTTGATCAAGGGGCTGTATTTAGGACTGGTCTACCTTAGAATTTCGGAGGTATGTGAGAGAATAAGAGTTGGTGAGAGCAAAGTTGAAAATGAGCAAGTTTTATGAACTTTCTCTCTCTAGATCTCTTATATCCTAGATGTAATGAATCCAAGTGTGCAAGTTGGCAAGATATGGATAAGATTTGGGCTGATTTCTAGCACATGGGATAATCTTAAGTGATGACTCACTAGATCTTGCAAATCTTCTAACTTAATATCTAAGTAAAGGGGTACTTTGGACTTTGTACATGAAATTTTAATAGCATACATGGAATTTACCAAACTCTTAGGGTTTAACCCTTAGGGTTTGACCCTTAGGGTTTAACCCTAAGGCTCTAACCCTAAAGTTTTACAACTTTAGCTTCTAGGATTTTCTAAATTAGGATCTTTAAAATAGAAAATTAAGATTTTCAAAAATATAATTAGTGTTCCCTAATTATATTAAAGGTTACTAATCACATTAAAGTATTTTAATCACTTTAGAGCTTAATAATTAGGATTAGGATTTCCTAATTAGGGTTTAGGATTCCCAAATTAAAAATTAGGGTTTTCCGGCTTTCGATTAGGGTTCCTAACTATGTGTTAGGGTTTCAAATCATGAGATTAGAGTTTCCAATCCCTTATTAGGGTTTACCAATATTGTACCCTACCCGACCAATCATTGATCAACATTCTATACAAAGACAAACACGCACTCATCAAGATAATTATTTCAATTATATTTTCAATCGAATCCTATCCCACTTAGGGTTAGGGTTTCTATTCTTCGTTAAGCACAAATACACTCTAATTTCTCAAATATACAAATTGACTACTTCTCGATACTCAGATATCACGAGATACACGCAGACAATATTAATAAATAATGTCAATATTAAATAAAATAAAAAAAATTTATTCGTGAAATTTGGATTATTCGAAATCCCGGGTTATCACACGCGCAATTAGGTGACCAAACCTCTCCTTGACAAAACTTCTAGACATTGTCAATATTGCAAATAATAATATGAATAACTTTGCCGTCTCAATTATTGATTTAATAATATAACATATTATACAGATGATACTGTGACAATAATTGAATCAATAATATGAGGGATATGATGCAGCAATTACTGTAGCAATAATTGAGTGACTTCTCACGTAAGCATCAATAATCAATATCGCGTGCTACTATGCAACCACGCGTATTACTATACTTTTACTACTGAGTAGTTCAACAGTTTTAACGGTAACACTTTCGTCGTTATTTTTATAAAAAGATAATTCTATCGTTTTCTAACTACGACAATACTTCCATTGTGGGGTCCACCAATGATTGTGTCGTCGTACGGATATTCCCGATAAAAAGAATATTCCTCGACCAATCGAATACTTTATAACAACTTGCATACTTTGCAAAATTTATAAATATTACCCACAACTATAACATTATATCAAATCCACACCATAATATTCAAAAAAAAATATTTCGAGAAATTTAAATCTTTATTCATAAAATTTGGGGTCTCATAAAGAGCATCCATAGTTTCATGCTGATGCTGAAGCTCATTACTCATGGATGCGAGCATGATGCATTGAGCCAATTGTTCATCATCTTGCCACTTTCTAAAAGTAGCAATCTCTTCCTCAGAGGCTTTGTCTGTAACCATTGCAGGGATAGGCGTATTAAGGATATAAGATAGCTTTTCAGCTATGAGAACTATTCTCAAATTCCTTAACCAATCCGTTTAATTCGGTCTGATTAATTTAGCGTCTAATATGCAACACAGTGATAGTAATTTTAGACATTGTAAAATTCAATAAATGAATTTATAATTAACAATATTTTAGCATACATTCTTTTATTAATTACCAAACTAAATTAGGTCTTATTTTATATTGGTATCTCCCACTATTTTCTTCAAACTATATTACCCTCAATATATATTGTTTGACAATATTTAATTAAATATATGCTAGTGAGAATAAGGATCCCATTTCAAATGTATATAGTCTTGTGTGTACACAACAAACTATATATAAATAAATAGGTAGACAACTCCATTCAATTACATCAACTATGCAACTCCTTGTATTTTGCCTCTTAAATCATAATGGTCAAGTGTGTGCACATCCGAACTAAAATGATTTAAGTTGAGTCAAACCCAGCATTTCCATATAAGTGAAGAGAAAACTACAGCCCTTGTGTGTGCACAACAAAGCAGTAATGTTCAATTCTTTATAAACATCATATGTAATAAAAACAACATCTTAAATATTTAATACTTGTCTTGTGTGTGCACAACAAACTCATATTAAATATTCAATACTCTATTATTTCTATCATGCTAGAAGGCGACGTTCGATATTCTAAATATCTTTGAACGTTACAACTTAATATAAAATATTTGAGGGATTTGTTATTAATTTGTCTCATCTTGTTTAGCGCACATACACATATATATATATAAAATACGCGTCATATTAATTAACATGCGAATCATGTTTGCATAATATATATATATATATATATATATATATATATTGTATAAGCATTCACATATAGAATACTATATTCTACCCAGATTGATTATGGACTTTATTCTAGTTTGGTTCACTAGAGCCACCAAGTGAACCAAAAGGTCAAACCTAGGGGTGCAAGAATTAATATTTAAATATAACTATTACATTTAAACTCAGACTCCATTACAAACGGGTATTCAAGTGTTCCTTGCTCCTTGATCTTCAATTCTTCAAAATTAATTCTAATTATTCCTATTACAAAACTGAAAGTAGTATGCACACAAGCCAATCATGTTTGATGATAAAGCATATACTTTGTAACAATCTTATTCATTTATTAATGAAAATATTAATTTATTAAAGGCTTTTAATTATCTACATGATGTCGCTTTTATAATATGTGATAAACCCATAGTTTTAAGCAATGCTTTTAGAATAATGATGATGATCATTCTAATGAGATCTAAATTCTTAGAAAGTTTAAAACTAAAATAGTTCCCAATCATTGGATTACTAAATTGGGGATTAGTGAATCCGGATAGATTGGTACATACGCTGCTTTCTCATCGGATGAGGGTGATTGATCTCATGATCATTTGTGTGGAGACACTAAAGCAAGTATGTAGGTGCTTATTAGAGAATAAGTTCAATTGAACGTGGCTCGCTAAGGAATACCTAATGGAGTTTTACTTGTCTCATCAATAGGAATTCCCAGTAGTGATAGTAAGTACAAGTGATCCTTGGACTTGAGATCATCATAGTATCTTGTGTATGATGAGTTATACTTTGACTTATTCCTTAAGACCCTTAGGGTATATCAAAGGGTATGCTTGGATATAATAAGTTGTACATGGAGATAATGTATGATCAATAAAGAATCTACCACTTATTAAAAGAAGAGAAATGTCCTATGTGATTCGATAAATGACAACCCAAGTAGTCCTTGGCGTTAAAGCGTAATGAAATTAGAAAGGAGTTTCTAATTTGCATTAATTTGGAGTTGTGCATTTAAGATCGAAATACATATAATTAAATAAAATAAGACTTGACAAGAATTCCATGTCCTTATATTTAATTGGGACATTGTATGGTAGAAGGATTGATTTGTCAGATTTGAACTATTTACTCAAAGGTTCTTTTATGATTAATGTTGAAATCTATATTATCTGGAAAGTCGCCGATCGCTAGGGAGGCTTATCCCTATTGTAGAATAAATATTATTTATTTAAATAAATTAATTATTTAATTTATTTATTTAAATAAGATTAGAATTGTTCTAATTGATTTATTCACAACCGATTTAATATGGAGAACCTAAAGGGTCACACCATAAAAGGAAGAATAATTATTTAAGAAGTTAATGGCATAATCGTAATAATATGTTAAGTATATTTAATTTAATCTATGGTGATAGAATAAATTAAATAGCTTAATATTTATTATTTAATATTTTAGAAATATTAAATATAAATTAATAAGAGGAGTCTTATTAATATTATTACAATTATTATTATTTTAATTTCTAAAAGAGTTTAGGAATTAATTTAATATAAGTACTCTCATTTATTCCTAATAGGATTAGGAGGGAAAATTAATTAAAGGAGTTTAATTAATTATCCCTAATAAGATTAGGGAGCCCATTTAATTAAAAGAGTTTAATTAAATAATACCTTATTTTAATAGGGTTACTTGATATCTTTATAAGAGGAGTCTTATATCAGATATCAAGAATACGCAATCCCAAAAGTTGGAGAGTACGTTCTTTTCTATAGAGATAGAAAACTAGGGTTTGAGCCAAATACCCATTTTCTTGAATCTTTATTATTCCTTGGTGGATCACCTCTAGAGGCCAAACATTTGGGTGGCTAACGTTGATCAAAGGAAGGAACCAAACCCGGTGGATTCAAGTTGAACACGAAAAGGATTGGAGGTGAACTTGTACCTGAGGAAGCTCGAATCTTCAAGGGTATGATTTTCTTATTCATCTTTTTCGTTTAATTAATAATTGTGCATAAAGGGTGATCTGGGTATATGGTTTGTAAAATTTTTTAAACTCTGATTTTTACACGTTTCCGCTTATTTATGTAATTTGATTGCGTTCTTGAATATTACAAACCTAACAAAAACTATTTAAAATAAATAGAAACCTTGATTAGCAGTCAAGGGAAGTACATAGGAGGGAGTTAGAATTTATATTAAGAAAAATTAGAGAATACGAGGTATGCATACCCCATTTAATAAAATACATACATTTATGCATCCAACTAAAATAAAATCCATTCACATTGGTCAATAGTCCATAATCAATCCCATTTATTTTCATACACATCTACATATGCATCAATAAATATATTCATCTCATGAATAATAAACATTCAAAATATATATATTGATATCATTTAATGGACAAATTTAGTTAGCATAAAATCTAATTTTGAATCAAAATAAACTCCTTTATTTAAATCCAAATTTAAATCAAAACAAATCTCTTTTATTTTAATTTATCCAATTTTGAATAAAATAAACTATTTTATTTTAATCAAATGTTTAATCAAAATAAACTCATTTATTTGAATTAATTATGGAATCCAATTCCAAGTCAAAATAAACTCTTTTATCTTGAGTAATATGAAATCTTATTCCATATCTAAATAAACTCTTTTATTTAAGGAAACAAGGAATTCAATTTCAACTCCAATTAGTTATCATGGAATCCAATTCCAATTCTAATTAGTTAGCATGAAATCCAATTTTAAAATTACAATAAACTTTTTATTTTAATTATAAAATTATTTATAATATTATATATATATATATATAATCATTATCCGTGAAGCTACAGGCCAACACAAATCATGGAAAGTCAAAACAGGTTTTGCGAATTAGTTTACGGTTTTTTCTTTTTTTTTTTTTAATTTTATACAACAAAATTATGCCCAAAAAATTTGTTCTAAATACATACCAAATTAAAACAATTAATAATTAGAATAAAATTTTGGCTCTGATGCCACTGTTAGGTTTGTAAGATTCATGAACGCAATCAAATTGCATAAAAAAAATGAAAGAATGGAAAATCAGAGTTTTAAAATTTTATAAACCATATACCCAGATCACCCTTTATGCACATTTATTAATTAAATAAAAATATGAAGAACAAGAATCATACCTTTGAAGATTCGAGCTTCCTCAAGTACAAGTTCACCTCCAATCTTTTTTGCATTCAACTTGAATCCACCGGGTTTGGTTCCCTTTGATCAATGTTAGCCACCCAAGTGTTTAGCCTCTAGAGGTGATCCACCAAGGAAGAAGAAAGATTCAAGAAGATGGGTGTTTGGCAAAACCTTAGTTTTTCTATCTCTCATAGAAAAAGAGCGTACTCTCCAACAATTGAAATCACGTCTATTGATATCTGATATAAGACTCCTCTTATAAAAATATCTAGATTCACTAATCTATCTAGATTCACTAATTTATCTAGATTAGTGAATTTAGTAATCCCCAATTTATCTAGATTCACTAATCCTCAATTTAGTAATCCAATATTGGGAACTATTTTAGTTTTAAGCTTTCTAAGAATTTAGATCTCATTAGAATGATCATCATCATTATTCTAAAAGCATTGTTTAAAACTATGGGTTTATCACATATTATAAAACAGCATCATGTAGATAATTAAAAGCCTTTAATAAATTAATACTTTTTATTAATAAATGAATAAGATTATTACAAAGTATATGCTTTATCATCAAACATGATTGGCTTATGTGCAACTTTCAAAATGACTGGGGCAGTTTTTGATTCCAGGAAAGGGAAGGAGTTTAAGGCGGGATCAAGGCTCTCATCAAAACAAAGGGGAGAACTCTTGAAAGAAATCATGGCGACATAAGATTGCCCCTTCAAAAGATGGGGAAAAATCTCAAGAAAGTCCTTAACTTAAAAGTAGAAGCCCAACGAAAAAAGGTCTAGTGAAAGAAATCCTCATCATCAAATATGTCAACTTATGTCAAGTCCTCACAAGTCGAGGCCTCAACACCGAATTTCAAATATGGGCAACGAAAGAATGAGCTGTATCCTCTAGGGATATCAGCGACACTCATGTCATCAGTTCAACAGGGTTGCAAATCAAAAGCACACGGAAATGCGGCACAAGCACCCAACAACAAAAAGAAACTCCGAGTCGCCTCAAAAAGGGTGAGGTAAGTTTCTACTCCAGATAATTTAAAATGTGCATCAACAAACTCCTAAGGATAAATCTAGATCACCACATCATGCACGATCTACACATGTGTAAATGCGCTATATCAGAGTACGTCTCCATTAAAATTTAATATCCATCTTCAGTAGATTTAAATATGTGTGCACATTAAAGGCCTAGGTTTGAGAAAAATTTAGTCGCAGACATCATTTGGTATTATAAGTTGTTGGCATCAATCTAGCATAACATCAGGCAAAGTTTGGTAAGGTAAGCCGTTGAGTATTACTTCAGTGAAGGTATCACAAGATCTAGTATTCTAAATCATTGTCATCAATCCAGCCATCGAGACAGTTCCGTGATACCACTGTTTGAGTGGGAATCAAAATAGTTTGGTGATGTCAACGTAGTCAACTACCAATAGGGTAGGATCCGTTGTCAAAATACCAGCAGGGAAGGCACCGTTGTAAAATTACCAGTAGGGTAGGCACCTTTGTAAAACACCAACGTATACATCGGGAAGTTTCTCTTCATCAAACAAGCATCGGCAACACCGATAAAAAAAAACCAAACCGTTGGAGTCAACATCAGCATACGCATCAGCAATAACTGGTAAAAGTAAAGCGATTTGCGATGTGCAAAGTGCAATTTGTGAAATTCAATGTGCGAGTTGCGAGGTGCAATTGGCCAAATGTGAAGTGCGAAGTGCGAAAGGAAATGTGCGATTTGAGAACTGTGATTTGCGAAAGCCTTTTAACATTCATCATAAACATTCATTGCATTGCGATTAGCATCATTAATTATACATTATCATATTTCAAGTGTCTAGTAATCTTTATCATATTCACTCCATTACATTGCATAAACATGATAAAATGGGGCATCTGTTGTGACGCCCCCAAAATAGGTCCGCACAACCCATTATGAGTCACCAAATACATGGTACAGAAACCAAATACAAACTTCATTAATACAACTGTCATGCAAAATACTACAACACATACACTGTATCAACCTAACTAGTTACCACAAATTTCAATCAGATAATGAAGAATTAGGCTTACAATTTTACTTTAAGTTTCACTCTGATTATCACATCTTTTTCCAGTTTAATTTACTATCTAAGTTTATTAATCAAGAATACTCAAGTACAATTAGCCATCTATCGATGCACTAACACCGTATTAACTTAAATCTACAAATTTAATAGAATTAAGCTAAACACCTTAATTAACTAATTCACTATATCTCTATGTGAATTAAAATCAAATAAGGTTTAAATTTCAAGTTCTTTACGCGATTACATGCGATGTTAGGTATATCTCTATCCTAAACATTCATCAAGAAATCCATCAAACACAGAATTGAAGAACACATGCTATTGTAATTAGGTCTAGATTCATACATCATCTCTCGAATCAATATAAATCCACACAGAATTGGTGATCAAGCAATTCATAAATTAAAGTACAAATCACAATAGATAAACTGAATTGATAGTGTATTAAACTGAAATTAAGGCATAACAATCATTGTTCAACACTAAAGATCCATTGCAAGCCCAAAAAGTAATTTAGTTCATCATAGATAAATTAAAAACTGAAATAAGTAAAGAATCCATCATCCCAATTACAAAATTCGAATTAAAGAAAGAGAATAGTACAAAACCACCCTTCTTGGCCTTCAATTTTGTAATCTTCACGATCTTGACCTTCCTTGCTCTCCTCCAATGTTCCTCTGAAATTAGGGCTCAAATTTTGATTGATTGATTTTCTGTTTTGTTATGTGTTATCTCAGCATAAATCATGTATAATACTGATAAATCGACGCCCAACATAGTCCCAATCCATGCCAAAGTGTTCCATCCACGCAGCTGCAGAGTTCTAATCAAAGTAGAAAAGTTTTCTCTCTCAGTCACATTTTTATTGGGGTTTTTTATCTTGTAAGGCCCGCCCAGGGGAGTGCTTCTATTCTTGACCCATATACCCCCACCTCTGTAACAACCGAGAAAATTGGATATTATGTAAAATAATTTTATTTGAATAAAATTATTATATATGTTATTTATTACGAATAAGCGTGATGAAGATTGTTCTATAACCTAAAAGAGGAATAATATCGTAGTATTCTGGCTAAGTGCTAGAATTAAGGTGTTTAAATTTTCAAGACGAAAATAAAAGCTTTATGAGAAATTCTTCGAAAAAACACTATTCATCCATTTATGCTCGGGAATTATTTTTGAACTTCCGGGAAATACGTAACGATAGAATGATAATGAATGATGGATTATCCAATAATAATTCAATTGTGACAAACGTAGTTTCGCGCCTGCGTACTAAGTTTGAGAATGTTAAGAAAAGTGAAGATTTGAATGAATGTTGATCGTGTGATAAGAAAGTTATTATATGAGGTAATGAATACGAGTATAATACAAGGTATTGTACAAGTATATACGAAAGATGACATAACATATATGATAAATGTTATATGAATTAGTATACGAGAAGAATACAAGGATTATATGTTGAAAGCTTAAACCATTTTAATGGACTAGTAGTATTTGGTTATGAATTGGGCAAGCCCAAATGAAATTATGTTAGGCCCAAAGTTAATTAAACCTAAACCCAAACCAAGAACCGAACCCGTGGATTAAACCGATGGGTCACCGGGCAACCCATGTGGGCTCCTTCATAGGGCACATTGCCGGCCAACTTGGTGGCCAAGAAAGGGAGAAGACTTTGTTAGCAAGTTAGGAACAGTAAGGAGGTGGAATAGTAAGGAGGTGGGATGGCCTTTTGACCCTTTTGCCCTCACTTTGCCAAGTCTATAAACAAGAAGCTATGTTGGTCATTTGTTAGTTGTTTAATTTTCACTAACACTTAGAGCAATATTATTGAGAGAAAAGTGAGAGTTAGTTCAACTAATCCAAGAAGAAGAAGAAAAAGAAGCAAGTTAGAACATCAAAGGTAATGAATCTTTAACCATTAGTCTTCATCTCTTCATTTATAGTTTTGATAGAGAATTGGATATTGGTGGAGCATATATCATTACGAGGAACAAGGATGGCTATTAGTGGACTTAAACATTAATAATCATGTTAAAAGTGGAATCATAATCATAGAATTATGAACTAATGAAAAACACATGAAAATTTATCATATATTGTTGATGGACATGTCTAAAACCATCATTTGTAGGCTTAGATGATATATGTTTATGTAGTATGATGGATGTATGAATAATTGAATGAATCCATTTTGAACGGAGTAAAAATTTTAAGTAACAAAGTTATGGAGAAATTTACGATATTAGACGATAATCGTTGAAATCGTGAAATTCTCGGAAAGAAAGTCAAAAGTAGTCGTTTAACTCAGAAACCTTACTTTTCGATGGCGTATCATAGAACTTTGCATTTAAGAGTTGCAGACTCAAGAACGGTCGAATTCCAACTTAGACAAGCTATGAACGTTCACGAACGTTTAACGATCGCATAATAAGAAATTTATATAGTGAATTTAATGTTAATGGATTCGAAAACATAATTTATCCTAATGAAATTGTAGTGTATGAGATATGTGAGATAACGACTTTTGAATGAGCCAATTCCGACTTATAACGATTAAGTAACGAGGCCGGAAAGGATTTGAACTGCAAAACCTAAAAAAAAATTCAAAGGCTCAGGGCTGGTGCCGAAGCGCCACCTAGGCCTATGAACATGGCACTGCATTACCATGCCCAGATCCTGTGCATTGCTAAGCCCACACAAAATAGCAATAGCGACATATACAAAGGAGACCACATATCACAGCGATGCTAGTACTAGGCAAGAGGCAAAGAAGAGAGTTAATAAGTATAATGAAAGAGGAAGTTGATTGAAGGTGAATTATGACCTTAATTAACTTAAAGTAACATAATTAAGGATGATTAAAACTTTAAGATTAATAACTAAAAGTTAACAAAAGGTTGCGGAAACCATACGCACATTAAATGAATGTTTAAGTTACTTAAAATGTAATTACTTACGCATTGAATGAATAAGATTTCTAATAAAAACAACATGTTATAAAGCCGTAATGAATGTCAACTAAACTAATGAATGTTAGTTAAGTAAATGAATATTTATACCAAGAAGAAGGAGAATATAGGTTAAGGACAATACCAGATAATTTTTTATGACTTAATGTGGTATGCTATATAATTATCTAATGTAGAATCTATAAGGACTCAAAAGAGAAGTGAATTAATTGTAGAAGACGCTGAAGGCAAGTGTTCTAAACCCTTTTCTATGTTTATTTTGGACAAGCTTTATGATTCATGTATCTTACACATGAATTGATGTACAAAGAAGTCGAAGCCAATTCCTTCGGCTAGATTTAATGTATTTTGTGGATTTCATGTTAATCTACCAAAATATTATTGATATTGCTATCTTATACCGACTGTTTTGATATGGATTTCAAAGAAAGACCGAGTATGACTAAATAAATGTTTTGTCGTCAATCAATAGGCACGTCAGGTTGCCAAAACTTAAACGTAGATACGTTTAATGAAGTAGTGTTGTAAACCATATAGTACTATAGGCTGATCACCTAAAGTGCTCGTAAGAAATATCGGACTTACGGACTTGGTGTCGGGTTGTCCTTTATAAAGAAAGAATGAAATGCACAAGGTCTTCGACCAAATTCAAAGTTTATCAAATGTTGTTCTCTGTTAAACATTTTAAAGAAAAGAGAAGTCATATTTTGAATTATCTATAGTACTTTATAACTATTGTGTAAGACCCCAACTTTTATGAATAAAGATTATTTTTTCTCGAAAAATATTTTTGAATATTATGGTGTGAATTTGTTATAATGTTATAGTTGTGGGTAATATTTATAAATTTTGCAAAGTAAGCAAATTGTTATAAAATATTCGATTGGTCGGGAAATATTCATTTTAACAGGGAATATTCGTACGACGACACAATCATTGGTGGACCCCACAACGAAATTACTGTTAGAGTTAGAAAACGACAGAAATAACTTTTTATAAAAATAATGGCGAATGTTTTACCGTTAACTGTTGAAATACCCGGTGATAACAGTACAGTAATACGTGTGGTTGCATAGTAGAACACGGTATTGTACAATATCTTGATTATTAATGCTTACGTGAGAAGTTACTCAGTTTATTTCAATTATTGCTACAGTAATTGTTGCATAGTATCTCACATTATTGATTCTATTATTGTCACAGTATCATCTGCACAGTATTTTATATTATTAAATGAATAATTGAGATGATAAGTTATTCATATTATTATTTGCATTATTGATAATGTCTAGAAATTTCTGTCGAGAAAAGGGGTTTGGTCACCTAATTGCGCGCCAATAGGGAGAAATCCTTATCGGAAAGCCCCCTCTTTCCTGAGAATGATCTGGTTGTTAATATTGCAAGTTATATTATTGATGAATAAATGTTGTTAAAAATATTAAGGGGATTTTTATGAAGTGTTTGTTATAAATTTGGCTAATTATATGGATGCCCACTTACCCATTTTTCAAAATAGTCGGGAGAAAGTTATCTCAGTTTTATCTTATATATATATATATATATATATATATATATATATATATATATATATAGTTAACAAAGTGAGGGTTGGGGGGAAGTGAAGAGTCACGAGAGGGAGTGAATTATTATTATTATTATTATTATTATTATAATAAGTTAGTTTTTTTTATGAAAAATAGAATATATTATATTTTATTATGCA
This sequence comes from Panax quinquefolius, assembly GCA_020205615.1. Classification (NCBI taxonomy): domain Eukaryota; kingdom Viridiplantae; phylum Streptophyta; class Magnoliopsida; order Apiales; family Araliaceae; genus Panax; species Panax quinquefolius. Next base: position 94,310,402 of record CM035154.1, read on the forward strand.
TAGTGTTTGCATAGTGCTTGCATAGTGTTTGTATAGTAACTGCATAGTAAAATCAGAAAATTTTAGCTGAAACCTGTGATTCCTATTATGCAATCCGTGATTTTTCCTTTACTGTACGTCCAAATAGTATCCTGTCATTCTCCTATAAATAGGATGCTCAGTTTAAAAAAGAAAATCACACCAAAATCAGAGAATTTTTCTTCTATAATATTGAGCGTATTTTTTTAGAATTTAAGGAAGCTTTGAGTGTAGAAAATAGTGAAAGTTTTCTTCAAGAATATCCCCACCCTACCAGTCAGAATACTCTTCTTTTTAAGGTAAGGGATATTATTTTTGTTCAATATTCGTAAGAAATAATATTTTCTTCCATACTCTGTAGTATGTAAGTAATATTATTTCGTTTCAGATTCTGAATTCTACACTCATTTTGTTAAAGTATGAGTTCTATACTCCTTGAAATTAGTAGAATATCCTTGAAATTTACACTTCATCTAGTATCATTTCACAAAGATATTTTTCTAAACATTCTTGTTAAAATTTAAGCTTTTCATGCCGAAGTACTATTCATGGGTACTATTCATTCATACGACACTATTCATACATACGGTACTATTCATACGTACAGTACTATTCATGAAATACTATTCATGGGGTACTATTCACAAAGTACTATTCATGGGGTAATATTCACCCAGGGTACTATTCACAATAAAAAATTAATTCTTTTCAGTCCAAATTATTTTTGATACGTGAATATTATTCTTGAATTTTACTCCAAAAAGCAGTATCATGTTGACAATTTTGACATTTTTAAACTATGGATAAATTTAAAGTCTTTACTATTTGTCCTTGATTTCGTTTGATTGAATTCTTATATCATTGTCATCATCCTTATGCTTATATTGTGATGAAAGTCATCTTTGGCCCGTAGTGCATTGATGGACTATTGATTGGTATGATTATGAACAGGGATTATATGGTGTAATCATGACCTGTAATGTTACAAATAATATGGTAAAAGTCCTCATTGACCCGTAGTGAATTAATGGACAAATGTTGGTATGATCATGACCATGCGTTCTCTTCGGCCAAGGGTGCACAGATGAATTATTGTTTGGCATGATCATCACGAATATCTTTGGCCCGTAGTGCATGGATAATTCATGCACATGATACTAATAAATATCCTTGGCCCGTAGTGCATGGATAATTGTGACGCCCCCAAATTTAGGTACTTGAAACCCGAACTCGATACTTCACGATACCATTTCTATGAGCAGAATAATACTAATAATAATAACAATAATATAAATACCAAACTTAATTTACATGTATCAGAGTCTAATCCCAGGTACGCGACCTTTAAACATTCATTACATGATAGATAATATATATCATCCTTATCTTAATAAAGTCAAACTATTACATAATATAGCATAAAACTCATTCTGCAACCTTTCCGTTCCTTTTGTTCTTGGCCGAGGCTTCTGGTTGATCACACTTAGCTGAAAACATTTAAATTAAGCAAGGATGAGCATTTAAGTGCCCAGCAAGTAATAGCAACAATAAATATTAGCTGAAAGGATTAAATATTTTCTTTGAACGACACTTCTACAACGAATCAACAGTTGTGAAGTAAGCTGAAGCAACAATAATCAACATATCATTTCGATTTCAAATATTTTAAACTATGTACTTGTGACGCCCCCAAATTCGTGTTCCCTAACCTCAGGTTTAGTGCTCACGATCCATCATATATATCACATCTAACTATTCATTCATTAATGAAAAACATAATTCATAATATTCCTTAATACAACTTATAACAATATCCCAGGTTAACTAACCTTGACATAACTTACATACCCTTATATAACCAAAAGGTTTACATAAATAATTACATAATAAAACATAACCATTAGAAGTTGACAATAACTACTTTTTAGCCTTGCCTTTTCCTTTGTCGCTACTAGACCTTCTACTACATCGGCATTAGCTGAAATATTTTATTTAAGCAAGGGTGAGCAATGAGTTTTCTCAGCAAGTTAAAATATACAATAAATGATATATATCATGAATAGAAGAATCTAGCTTTTATAGAACTTCAACAATAATCAAAAGACTTCAAAGTGGCGGAATAATAATTCAATCTCAATAATAAACTTTCTCCCATTTCATACTGAATAAAATATCAGAGATGAAAGAGTAAAATTCTTTCAAAGATTCAATAATATTCAATTGAATAAGAATAATTAACAATACTGCAACAATATTCAATAAAGTGGGATATACCCAGATTTCATGTTGAGTGATCACAAAAGGATCATGAACTAATAGAGGAATCATTTAGTTTTTAAAACTAAAGTACCACAAGAATATAAATTAGTTATAAAAACTAAACTATACTCTTCTACAAGTACCTGGAGCGGCCAACTTCTTTGTACCCTATATTATGCATAATGCTCAATAATAGCGCATAGATCGAGTTACGACATTAAAATTTATTCATCTCAGTCTTACGTCACGAGTTCGTACCACAACAATATGGTTTGGATTACTTTCAAAGAAATACTATGATTTCAATAATTAATAACAATATTAATCTAGCCGAAACCAATGGCATAGATCTTCCAATAACAATTCAGTTCATAATAAATAGAACATTTCATGCTTTAACAAATATTAGTCTTGCCAAAATAATTAGCTGAGACATGATTTATAAACAGTTCAAATAATAGAACAAGAATCAATTGCAGTGCGTGCGAATGACAACAATCATTATAGATGTGAATAACTATCAATAATTATTCACTACCATGCTTGAAAAATAGTAACTCAAGTTGAGTTAGGAAACTTGCCTAATTCATTGACTACTGCTACGCAATTTTAAGTTAACTTCTTTTGTAAGACCTATCATTGATAAGATCGATCTCTTAATTAGCACCAAATATCTTACTCATAGCAATTTAACATGAAATCACATAACCAATCATTAGTGAGTACACTATACTGTCTTAGACTTAACACTTGCGCGTTCATTTATAAGTTCGTAATATAATTAACAAACTATTTATGAACTCAGCCGACTTAATATATCATTTCAGTTTCTATTTTAGCAAGCTAAAACAAAACTGACTTCTCTTCCTGACATTTCAGTTTCCCTTTTCAGCAACCTAAAATGTTCATTTCGGGAAGCTAAAAAATATTATTCACAAAAATATGAAATCAGCTTAGAATTTTTATTTTTTTTAATCTTTTGGCCAATCATATATATATATATATATCCCATACACAAAAAGTATCTTTCTGGAATTTTTTAACTCCCTTAAGTATTTTTCAAGAATAAATTTCTAGTTAATTCCTTAAGAAATTAGCTACCTCATGCTTAACTCCAGAAATTCTCAACTCTTGAAGGGATCTTACACATGTTAACGTGAGCTTACATTTTAAATTTGAAGGCCATCAGAGTTAAATAACTCCAGTTAAAGCGATTTCTGTCGGGAAAACGCAAAAATTAAAATAGTCGTAACTCGCTCATTTTAAGTCGGAATGAACTCATTTTTGGACACAACCTAATTTATCCCAGATATTTTCATTCCCCAAAAGGCCGGATTTTATCTCAATAAATAAGTGGCCGAAACATCCCTTACAATATGGAGGCAGAAGCTTTTTAAGCATTTTTAGATTTTTCATCCTTTACTAAAATCATTCCACACGAAAATCTGTAAATCATTTTTAAGTGATTCTAATTGGATATATTAGAAGACTTATCTATCTAACTCCAGAAATTGACCACACTTAAAAATTCAAAGTAGAATGAGAGATAAGGTCATTTCCATATCATATTTGGTTTTCTCAAAAATCTGTTTTTCAACCTTTGGTGACTTTTAAGAAAACTTCTCTATTTTCACATAAAATCAACATAGCTCATTGTAATACTTAAAATAACTCATATACGCATGGATCTAAAATGATCCATGGTTTTATTTACCAAATAATCAACAAACACAAGATCAAACACAACAAAAGCTAAGAAAATTTTGATTTCTAACTTTTGAAAAACCTAACTCATATTTCTTAGTTTAGGTTCAACTTTTGATCTACAAAAGAGTTGGATCTAAACATGAAACACCTTTAAACATATGAATCTAGGGATTTTATCTTCAAGATCAAAACTTCATTCTATCAAAAATCAAATCAAAATAAAAAGAAATTTAATCTATATACAATTAGAAATCCTTATACCTTCTCTTGATTCCTCTTCTTTTTCTTTCTAATACATAGATTAAAGAACTAAGTAACTATCACAACTCTCCCTTTCTCTTTCCCTATTATGGCTGAATTCCTCTTTCACACTCTCTCTATCTTGTTTACTTTGATTACTAAGTTAAGGAAATAGAAAAGATGAAAGAGAAAATGAAAGAATATAATTTGGTTAGTAGATATATTTGTTATATCTAATCTACCAAGCTCATACTTTTCCTCTCCCTCATTATTTTCGGCCAAGTGGCCTTTTCAAATCCATCCATATCTTTACTTGCTCTCTCATAATTATTTAGGAGGTTGCTTGGAAGAAACAACAAAGTGTTGTCTCCATTAAAAACATGTCACCTATTAAAGTAATCTACCAACTAAAGTAAGATGATCATCAAATACCTCCCCCCTTTTTCCTTCTCTTAAGTGACCGGCCATGTGGCCTTAATATCTCCACTATATCTCATCCTTTCTCTCTCATAATCTTAGCATATCTAATCATATCTTACCAAATATCTCTATATATTTTCATATCTTCCAAATATCTTTCCATATCTTTCTTTCTTTTCTTCTTATTTTCCTTTTTCTCTCTATATAATTCGGCCACACGGGCCTTTCATCCACTCCATTTTTTTTATTAAATGCTTTATATAATGACAATAATGCCCCTCCTTAAGTGGATTTTAATTGGGCCAAGCTTGGGCTCCCTTTTATTTTATTTTTTTGGGCTTGCACTTTCTTATTCCTTTGCCTACTAATTAAAATGAGCTTAGGCTCCTCCACCAAATAAATTGAGTCATCACTAAACTCGCCCTTTATATTAAATATTGGGCTAGCTCAATAATTTAATTGTTCTTAATTTAATTAACTACAAGTCTCATGCTTAAATAAACACTTGGGCTACAAATTAATTCTTTGGGCCTTAAAATCAACTTAGTTCTATACTTATTAATTTTTATCCATTCCCTATTATTTAATTAGGGTTCCCTTACACACATTAGTAAGTTAATTTTTTACTCATATATCTTTAATTTCATAACCCAATTAGACTTATTATTCTTAGGTTATAAAATAAATTAATTAAGATGTATAAAATAAATCTCTTAGGATTAGTATATCTTTTAAATACCAACATTCTCTTAAATTATAACCCATTAGGTTAAATTATCATACCTAATATATGTATTTAGTTACATAACTTTATTCACATCTCTTTACTAAATAAATGTATACACATTATATAATACATATTTACTCAATCAAGTACATGATTCACATATGTCCTAACATATTTCCCTAGTTTATTAACTTATTAGCCTAAATTGACTTAATAAGTTATAAACACATACATACTCATACCAATAATCAATTACTTAAGGATTGTAATTCCTTTTAATTTAATAATCAAGGAAAACATTCAAGTTATGTTAATTTCTTACATAACTTTCATTACTCTTCCTTGAAAATGATTAAGTATACTTCTTAGTTAATAAATTAACTATCTAGCTTAATTATCATCACACTTATATGATTCAAGTACTTTTTTTTCTTTTTTTTCAAAAAATTTGAATTATGTGAAATTCTGGGTTCTCACAGTACTGACTATAAAGGGAAATCAATCGACAGACTATGAACATTATTTTCTATTTTCGAAAAGGTTAAATAGAACTTCATCTGTAAACCATCTTAACTTACAGGCACGGGGGTAATCAGCCCATTATGCCCTGTATTGATCAATACTACATGTTCGAACGATATTTTGTTCCAGCATATCTGCCTTAGGCGCACAAAAGTTTCCCAAATTCGGGATGTTCATACTAGTCTAGAATTCGAACCAAAATAATTTGGTTGGATGTCAATAAAGTTCTAACTTGTTCAATAATATTTTTAAATCTGTGTTTAACTGAATCAAATAGCTTAGACGACTTTTAAGTCAATGTATACATACTGGAAACCAATAAGTATATATCAACATGTGATAAAATATAATGATTATCCAAGTGAGGACACTTGAATAACCATGCTTAGAAATTAACGAACAAAATAAATATATGGATTGTACAACAATACTGTATTGATAAACAATGATCAGATAATTTAAGAACTTCTATGAATACAATTATTTGGATACGTAATCAATAACAACAGAGTTAATAATATGGCATAACGGTAATATAATTCCGAAACTTTCTTACTCATGTCCATTGCATAAAGTAAATGCAAAGGTAAGATACTTGCCTGATCTGATGCTTACACAACTTAGTTTTATCTTTTATATCAAGACCTATCATTAATAAGATCATTCGTTCGATTAGAATAACATACTATAACACATAGTACTACTATTTGCAATCAACACATAACCTAATAACATTATCACATATGTTTAGCAGTCATTGGATCACAAACAAACACATATCTAGTCAAACTATCTAAGTCCAGATCAATTCTGAAACATTTTGGTATACCGACGGCATTATCGGGTAATTATTGAGTCTAAAATTCTATTTAGTAGTTTAATATTCATTTAGATAATTTAAGTATCATTCATATTATTTTTCATAGCCTTATAATAATTTTTAAATAATTAATATAATTTATCATGATTTTCAAACACCGTAATCATTATTAAATGATTTAAATATTAAATAATTTTATTATCATTAATATTTAATTAATATTTAAAATATTAATAAAACCATTGCCAAATATTAAAGTTATTTATAATAACTTAAAATACTTTTAAAGTATTTATATTACCCTTAAATGATTTTTTTAAATAATTAAAATCATTTTTAAATAATGACAATTAATATTTATATATTAATGCATTATTTATCCAAATATTAAAATTCATTAATTATAACTTAAAATATTTTTAATTTATTTATATCATTTTTAAATGATTTTTAAATTAATAAAACCATTTTTAATATATTTATTTAATATTATTATTAATGAAATTTACCTTTAAATATTACAAGTTATATTTTATAATTGGCTTAAATATGAATTAGTACCCTAAACTATAGGTCATATTTCACTTCGGTGATCCACCTTTCAATTTTGTCAATTAGATGATTGAACTATTAATTTTTTTCCAATTGTAACAAATTTAACCTGCCACGTCAAAAATGACTGACGTGGTATGGCCACGTGGCAATGCAGTACTTATGTGTTAAAAGAAAGCCGAATTTTAAATTATTTTATCGACTTTAAAGGACAAAAGAGTAATATAACATTTTATATTAACTTTAACTAAATTTAAACAAAAATAAAACCCAAATCAGATCTAGCATTTCATCTTCCTCCATCACACTTCTCCATCATCACCACATAACCCATTCTCGGTACCGCCATCATCAACATCACACCAATAAAAAAGTTTTTAGTCCAAACAAAATAATTCTCAGTTCAGTTCAAACAAAACAATATATGTTCCTTTCGCAATCAATTCTCTGAAACAAAAAAGCTTTTAGTTTAAACAAAACAATTCTCAGTCCAAAAAAACTTTCTCTCTCCTCCTTTGACTGTGTGTATGTATATCTGTTTGTATATATACCACCATCATTATCAGTTCCTTTTGCAATCAATTCTTTGAAATAATTTCTACATTAATGAAAAATCACAGTACTTTTATAGATTTACCAACTGAAGAAGAATCACGCAAAACACTATCCTTTCGCGATCTCCAGATTCGTACCGATTCGCTCAACGACAGCCTCGACAGGACCTCTTCTGCTGGCCTTTGATGTCGGCGAAGGCAAGGCTGTGGATTTGGGTCGGTGAAGTTCAAGTCGGAGATGGAGCTTAGCGCGATTAGGGTATGGTGGAGGTGGTGGCTATGGAGGTCGCCGGAAAAGTGAGAGAGAGGATGGGTTTAGTTATATTTTATTTATTGTTTTGTTTTATTATTAATTTACTATTTTGCCCTTATTACTTATATATAATGATAAAAGAATAATTAAAAAATGACTCAATTTTAACACATAAGCACTAACATGCCATGTATTCAAGCCACGCCAGCAATATATGACGTGGCAGACCCAATTAGATGAAAGTGGAAAAAATTAATAGTTCAATCATCTAATTGATAAAATTGAAAGGTCAATAATCGAAGTGGAATATGGTCGATAGTTTAAGGTAGTAATTTATATTTAAGCCTTTATAATTTAAAATATTTTTAAACACTTTATTTTCATTTAAAATGATTTTTATAATATTAAAATCATTTTTAATTAATTAATTTAATATAATTATTAAATAAATCTAAATATCATTAATATTAAATAATTAATGTAATTTACCTTAAAATATTAAAAGTTATATTTTATAACTTAAATATTTTTAAATACCTTAAGTATCATTTAAAATGATTTTTAATATAATAAAATCATTTTTAATTAATTTATTTAATGCATTTATTAGATAAATTAAATATTAATAATATTCAAATAAATACTAATATTTATGAAAAATATGTCAAATTATTAAAATTTAATTTTTATAACTTAAAATAAAATTTTAAATTATTTTTGTAATTTTCGTAAATTAATTTCTATTTTTAAATGATTTTTTGAAAATAAATTACATAAAATTAAAAAGTTTGTCGCTAAAGCCTTTAGCGACAGAAAGTGTAGTGTTAGGTGTTCTTGAGCTGAAGAACATTCATAAGCATGTAACGAGAGGCTATGTTTGACCATGAATCATTTACTGTGTAATATGTTTCGGGGCTAGCTATTCATCACAGCTTGTAGAACTAATGTAACACTACATGATACAACAACAATCATGATCATACAACACAAAACGAAAGAGATCTGGGCTTGCAAAATAGCTGTTAGAGCTATTCTTCATTTTTTGGGTTACCCAGAAATGAAGAATAGTTCGACTGCCCTACTTTGGGCTTCCACAACTTGTGATCCTGGTAATAGTTTTATGATTTAATGGTTTCAGTGTGTAGCCAACATGTAAGTGAAGAGATCCAATACATAAAACCAATAAAACAACAACACAATCATAAGATATATGATGGTCAAACCTTGTCAGAGATCGCGTTCTTCAGTTTTCTGGGTTACCCAGAAAACTTAGTCTGTGATCATCTGGCCTGCTTTTGACCAGTCACTGACTTCAACCCGTTTGATGTTTAGGTGTTCTAATAGCATGAATCTACAGTCTATATAACATACAACAACCTTGTTACAATAACAGAATCAAAACAACAAACAACTGACAGATCATGACTTGACAAAACCTTGTCAGACAGTGGTTTTGAGTTTTTGGGTTACCTAGAAACTCTTTGGTCAAGCTCGGTCAATGGGGTTTGACCATGAATATCTTACAAAATCTTGTTGAGCTAGTTATGCTCACTCTTGCTTGAACCATATGAATGCAGCTAAGAATGAACGGACTGAAGGATCCAGTAAGGATAATGGAAAGGTTAAGGCAGACAAGTAGTTTTCTTGTAATAACATAGTATGAATTTTGTATTTATTTGATACTATGACGAAAAACATATGTAATGGTTACAAAGAACCTGGGAAGGGAAATATTATATTGTAATATATGGAAGTCATATTCACTCTTTTGAAGTTTTTCAATTGAATGTATGTGTGAACTGTAGCACCGTGTAGGACAATCTGTCGGGTTGGAAGATACCCGAATTTGGGGGCGTCATAACCCCGACGGGGGTTTTCTTCATTAATATACCCGCCCCGGTAGGGGGTGTTTTTGTCGTACTGATTTCTTGTCGTTTGCATGCCAAGTCTCGCCATAATGCCGCCATTATACCACCATGCCATGTAATGCAATCCTAAACACAAAACTAAAACACCCCAAACTTAAATCGTGCTAGTCCTCGAGCACAACACAAAACACAATGCAATGTAATGGAATGGCGCTACATGCATACAAATCCAGCAATAAGACATAGACGAGTCTATTCAACTGGCCTCAGAAAAATCAAGTAAGCATGACATTACATCATAACAAAGCCAATTAGTAATTTTCCCATCAATCATCAGATCTTAGACTGTTATTACTGATATAGTGCGTGTGTGCTCAACAACCATGCTAATTGATATAAAACCATATTTAACACATAATAGGTCTCTTTGAAGGCATCATACAATATAAACTCAAGAAACCCAAAAATGGTCTAAATCCGACTAAAATCAAACACTTGCTACTATCGAGGGTCAAAATGGGATACTTATGCTTTATTTATTTTTTTCATTACGAGGGCTTTTTTTTGCTCTATTTTTCGTTTTATTCCTTCTCTTTTTTTTATTATACTTATGGATGTGCAATACCTAATTCCCTTAGGCTTTTTAATGCTACCTTACCGAGCTTTCGCCCAACGACTCCCAAACCATTAAGGCCTTAGGGCGCTAGGTGTAAAGACAAACCCCTTGGGCTTACTTACTCAAGTAACAAAGGCCACGAAACTAGACTAGCCATGGTGTTTATTCATTTTTTTTATTTTTATTTTTTTTAGCTTATAAACTCCAAATTTTCCCCCAAACCTATGTTCTTGTCTAATTTTAGCCATCATTGCCTATTCATGTTTTTCTTTCATTCAAACTAGTATTATCCTTTAGAGTTCCATTATGTATCAATTTAGACTCAATCAGTCAACATAGTTGTTTTTACTGTGCTATCCTTATTATACCAGTTTCAAACAAAAAAAGATTCAATTCATAACAGGAAATCACATCAAAGCTATAATAATCAATACTATACTTGTCTACTCAACTTCAATCTCATCATTGGCCAAAACAGATTGTAACTATCTAACAGCTGGAATCATGCAAGATGAACTAGATGCAACATAAACAGTAAACTAACTAATATTTTTGAGATTTTTTAATTTTTTTCAATTAACAGAAACTGAATAAAAAACTACTCAAACTATACTACTATGCAGACTATACTACATGAATGCAAAATAATGAACCTAAACTAAATATGAAAACATAAACATGAAACTAATAATATACTAAAATCCCCCAAACTTAACAGTTACAATGCCCTCATTGTAAGAATATAACAGTAAGCACAAGAGGACTTTCCTATAATAAGCTAAGTGTGAGGTGATATTGGTGATGATTGCAATGGTGGCCATGGCACAAACACTCGGTGCTCCTCCGTATCTGAATCGAATGGAGGATATTGTGGCATGGGGTCTAGCGTCTGGTACTGGAACTGAGCAACAATAGCTCGATTTAAAATTTGTAAGGATACGTTCAATGCGACGAAGGAATTGTTCATAGCATTGAACATATGGTCTTGCCTAGCCTCCAGTCGGGACATCTTTCTATTATTATCTTTGTCTTGCCTATCAATCTATCTCTGAAGACTGCGGAATTGAGCACTAAACATATATATGCCCATCATTCTACTCCCCTTAGTCTCCTACTCTCCAATAATCTCATCAGCTTGGAAATCATCATCTTCTAATGTGTCTCTGCCTCTTCCTCTTCCTCTTCCTAAGAAGCCTCTGGAAATATAAAACTGAAACCTCTTGGATGAGACTCCCCTCCAGGCCAGACCGTGTATCGCAAAATTATTCTAGAGTCTAATAACTGGAGAGGCTGCTATACAGGCTCATCCCCTAACCATCGAACGCCTGCATGCCTGCACAACCCACATATGAGGGATGGGTATGGCAGGCCACCAGAGAATGGCCCCCATAGGAAACGTCATATAGAAAAAATGATGATGGATCCTATGTTGATGTCAAAATCCTTCACGATGGCATACAGAAGTATCACTTTTTATCTTGTCACCTCATTAGTATGCGTGGAAGGAAACAACTTTGCGCACAAAAATGCATACCAGATCTTGTCATAGCGGTTCAAGTCCTTGCTTATGAAAATAGTGCCACCCTTCTTTCCTTTAACCCAAACTGTGCAAGGTTTAGATATCTCAGTCAAAATATGGTCATAGTCTGGATTGTTGTCGCGTAGCTGAGTGTACTGGCATATGGTAGGGGCTTGCAGACTGTAGTATTCGTTGATGGCCTTAGGACTGAATGGCACTTGTTTGCCCCGCATAAACGCCCTATATAGTGCCCTGTCTTTAGCATATGCGTAAAACTCCTTCACCACATTTATAATTGCTGGGTCGGGATCATCGGTGAGCACTTCCCAGCCTTGCTCATGTATTTGCCTCCTCATTTTCCCGTCAAAGGAATCTGGTGCCAAACCCCGCTCAAGTGTAAGTTCTTTGGGCACAAAGTAATCATACTTATCGGCGGCGTTGGCACTAATAAATTTCCTTCTGTCAAAGGCACGTGTGGGTGGTGAAGAACCTGAACTCTCACCCCTTTGTTGCTTTGGTGGTGTCTTAGGTGCCATGTCAGTCAAAAGCAGTCACAAATTCCCCCAAACTTCACTTTGGAAATAATTCAAGCACTTGGTGTGCGCCCACTAACAAAACCCCCAATATGAACACTGTAATCAAAACTTGTGATGAAAAACTAAAAGCAAAAACTTACCCACTGATTTTCCTCACAATTAAATGATATAATTGTAGTAGGTGATGCCAATTTGAAGTTTTGCCCTTTGTTTTCCCTCTGCAGCCACAAATAGATACAAACCCTAGGTTTTAGGTGAGTGAATTTTGAATTGGTGTGTAATGGTGTGGATTTGATGGAGTTAGGGAGCGGGTTTATATAGAGAGTGAAGTTGGGTGCAAATTTGTGGGTTAATGGTTGAGATGAAGGGAGTTCATGGAGATTTTGTGGGGTGTGTAGTGGGTTGAAGTCGATTTATAAAGACAAGATGGGAGAAAGTGGAGTAAAATCGTATCTGTAGCTTTTAAAAATTTTCGCTTCTTCACCCACAGATTGCTTGGCGGGTATTTGGTTTATAAAGGCTACGAGAGGCGTGCATATCCAGAGGGACCCCGATCGGGGCAAAGCGTGTCGTTGTCAAACCCCCCACCAGAGCGCGGGTCCCTTTCCTTTCAGACTTTGATTTTTCAGTCTTTTCTCCTTGCACGCATGTCCAATAACATCGTAAGCACCTGAAATCCATTGGAACACTAAATATGAGATTACATCATGAAGGTTGAGCAAGTAGGATAAAAATTATTGAAAATCAATAACGAACTAACTAGCTATTGTACCAAAAGTAAGTAAGCGATACTAGAATTACGAACTAAACTAAAAATTGAATAATATAACACAAAAATACTATAAATAGAAGGAAAATTAGGATGCCTCCCAATTAGCACTTGTTTTTAAGTCTTTCAGCCTGACTACTCCCTGTTCATGGTGCATCGACAAGTGTGATCTTAGTGGCTTCGTTGTCGATGTCGTCACCCCAGTAATGCTTTAATTGCTGCCCATTGACTTTGAATGTCTCGAGTGGATTTCTGCTATATAGTTCATTGGTGCCATGTAGGAAAACCTTCTTGATCGCAAATGGCCCCGGCCACTGGGATTTGAGCTTTCTAGGAAATAACCTCAGTCTTGAATTAAACATTAATGCCGATTGTCCCGGTTTGAACTTTCTCTGCTTAATCTTTTGGTCGTGCCACTTCTTGACTTTTTCTTTGTATAATTTTGAGTTCTCATAAGCTTGCAATTAAAATTCGTCATGTTCATTTAATTGGAGTAATCTCTTCTTTCCTGCAGTTGTTTGATCAAGTTTGAGTTTTTGAATGGCCCAAAATGCCTTATGTTGTAATTCCACTAGGAGGTGACACACTTTCCCATAGACCAACAATTACAGAGACATCCCAATTGGTGTCTTATATAATGTCCTATAAGCCCATAACGCGTCATCTAACTTTAGAGACCAATCTTTTCTGCTCGGATTCACCACCTTCTCTAAAATTTTCTTCACCTCTCTGTTGGAAACCTCAGCTTGACCACTCGTTTGGGGGTGATAAGCTGTAGAAACCCTATGATTAACACCATACTTTGCCAAGACAGCTGTAAATGACCTATTCCAAAAGTTACTTCCCTCGTCACTTATAATTTCTCTAGGCGTGCCAAACCTTGTGAAGATGTTCTTTTATAAAAACGTTAAAACCACCTTGGCATCATTTGTAGGGAGTGTTATGACTTCAACCCACTTTGACACATATTCCACAGCTAGCAAGATGTAAAAGTTGTTGAATGAAGGAGGAAAAGGTCCCATGAAGTCCATTCCCCATACATCAAAAACCTCGACTTCCATGATTGTGTTGAGCGACATTTCATTCCTTTTCAAGATATTACCCACCCTTTGGCATCTGTCACAGTTTTTCACGAATTGGTGGGCATCCTTGAACATATTAGGCCAATAGAATCCTGCCTGAAGTACCTTGGCCGCTGTGTACTCACTACCATAATGTCCCCCATACGCATATGAATGGCATTCGTGCAAAATATTATTCACTTTGCTGTAAGGTACACATCTACGAATCATTTTGTCTGCACACTGTCTGAATAAATAGGGCTTGTCCCACATGTACCACTTGACGTCATGTAGGAATTTCTTTTTATGTTGACATGTCAGATCAGGGGGAAAGATTTTGTTTACCAAGTAATTGTCAAAATCCGCATACCATGGAAACTCTGAGTTTACTCCAAAAAGCTGCTCATCCAGAAATGACTCGTTGATTAAACACTTATCTACCCCATCCTTGTCCGAATTTTCCAGTCTTGAAAGATGATCCACCACTTGATTTTCTGTCCCCTTCCTATCCTTTATTTCTAAATCAAATTCCTGAAGGAGTAGAATCCATCTGATGAGTCTCGGCTTAGCATCCTTTTTTGAAATTAGATAACGAATCGACGAGTGATCTGTGTATACCACCACCTTTGTTCCTATTAAATAAGGTTTGAATTTTTCAAAGGCGTATACTACTGCAAGTAATTCCTTCTCAGTGGTTGTATAGTTCAATTGGGCATCTGTGAGGGTTTTATTTGCGTAGTATATGGCGTGAAATATCTTCTTCGTTGACCCAAAATAGCCCCTACCGCGTAGTAATTAGCATCGCATATTAACTCAAAAGGCATCGTCCAATCCGGTGCTACGATCACGGGAGGTCAATTTCTTTTTCAACTGCTAAAATGCTATCACGCACTCTTCATCAAAACTAAAAACTGCATCTTTCTTTAAAAGACTGCATAGAGGTTTAACAATCTTAGAGATATCCTTTATGAACCTACGGTAGAATCTGGTGTGTCCAAGAAAACTGCGAATTCCCTTAACTGTATTTGGCGGTGGAAGATTCTCGATCGTGTCCAACTCTGCCCTATCAACCTCTAAACCCTTCGCAGAGACCTTATGGCCCAGAATTATTCCTTCTTCAACAATAAAGTGGAACTTCTCCCAATTTAGCACCAAGTTAGTTTCCACACATCTTTTTAGAACCATGACCAAATTCTCTAGACAGATATCAAAAGTGTTTCCATAGACTAAGAAGTTGTCCATGAAAACTTCCACATTCTTCTCCACCATATCTGAAAAGATAGCCATCATACATCTCTAGAAGGTCACATGTGCGTTACATAACCTAAAGGACATCCTCCTAAATGCAAAGGTGTCGTATAGGCACGTGAAGGTGGTCTTTTCTTGATCCTCAGGAGCTATGACTATTTAGTTGTACCCCAAATATCCATTCATCAAACAGTAGTATTCATGCCTTGCCAATCGGTCCAACATCTAATCAATAAAGGGTAGAGGAAAGTGGTCTTTCTAAGTTACCTTATTTAACTTTATGTAGTCCATGCAAACCCTCCGTCCAGTCACTGTCCTCGTCGGAATCAGTTCATTGTCGTCGTTCTTCACTACTGTCATTCCACCCTTTTTTGGGACGCACTGAACTGGACTAACCCATGTACTATCTGAAATCGAGTAAATTATGCCCGCATCCAACCACTTCAAAATTTACTTCTTTACCACTTTTTTAATGATCGGATTTAGTCGTCTCTGTTGTTCCACTGTTGGCTTTGTGTCTTCTTCCAAAAGAATCTTGTGCATAAAAAAGGAGGGGTTGATCCCCTTTATATCAGTGATCGTCCAACCTATAGCCGACTTGTACTCTCTAAGCACCCTCAACAACTTACTTTCCTGCAATTCGTTAAGTGCAGATGCAATAATAATAGGTAAAGTATTAGAATTACCCAAATAAGCATACCTGAGGTGTTTAGGAAGGTGCTTAAGCTCAAGAGTGGGTGGCTCCTCCAATGAAGGTTTCATCCGTGCCGAAGCTTTTTCTTCCGTGTGTAGTGGCTCGAATGTTACCTTGAACTTGCTAACTCTAGGCAAAGAATCCAGCATATGCAAGTAGTCTACGAACTCTGGATCATCGAAGTCCTCATCCCCCAGTAGAGTGTTTTCCAACGGATCCCTAACCAAACTTTTAACCAAGTCTTCATTAACTATTCTGTCGATCACATCCAACCAGAAACACTCTTCCTCATCTGTAGGGAACTTCATGGCTTTGAACACATTAAATTTAACTTCTTGGTCTTGTACCCTCATGGTTAATTCCCCTTTCTAAACATCAATGAGAGTCCTACCCGTTGCCAAAAATGGCCTCCCTAAGATGATTAGGATGTTTTTGTCCTCTTCATAATCCAAAATTATAAAATCTGCCATAAAAATAAACTTATCCACCTTAACTAAAATGTCTTCCACAATCCCTCATAGATAAGTCACTGGTATATCCGCTAACTACAGTGATATATTTGTAGGCAACGGAGCTGGCAAACCTAACTGAGTATAAACTGAAAAAGGCATGAGGTTCACACTTGCCCTCAAATCACACAAACACTTGTTGAAAGCCATATTACCGATTGTCAAAGGAATATTCAAACTCCCCAGATCCTTTAACTTCAGAGGTAACTTTCTCTGTAGGAATGAACTGCATTCCTCTATTTAAGCCACAGTCTCGTAATCTTCTAACTTCTTCTTCCTTGACAGAATCCCCTTCATGAATTTATCATAACTCGACATTTGTTCTAAGGCTTCTGCGAAAGGAATGTTGATCTAAAGTTTCTTAAAAACATCCAAAAACTTAGAAAATTGTTTGTCTAGTTTCTGTTTCTGAACTCTCTGCTGAAATGGTGGTGGAAGATAAACAACTGGCTCCACATCTATCTTACTCTTGTCCACTTACTTTTCCTCACCCTGTTTTTCTTCAACCCCCTTTTTTTCACCTTCTTTGACATCTTTCTTAGTTGAATTTTCAGCATTCTGACCCTCAATATGTTTTCCACTCCTCAAAGTGATTGCTTGACACTGTTCGTGATTCCCTTTCGGATTTTTCTCTATGTCACTAGGTAGATTTCCTTGAGGCCTATTATTAAGTGCTGAAGCAAGTTGTTCCATCTGATTTTCTAAGTTCTTGATGGCCACTACTTGTGATTTCATTGCCACCTCGTTTCCTAATATATACTTCAACAACAGCTCTTCTAAATCTGTCTTTTTCTCTTGCTTTGGAGCTACTTGTTGATGCTGATTTTAAAACCCCGGGGGATAAAAAATTCGTGGAGCCTGGTGATTTTGGTTATTACTCCACAAAAAATTTAGATGATTCCTATTTCCCTGATTATAGGCAATCTGATATATATTCTGCAGAATTCTGTTGTAGTTGCCCATAAATTGTATCGCTACTGGGTTAATGGCACATTGTTCTGTAGGATGTTCTCCCGCACACAATTTGCAAACACAAGCAACCTCCTGTGTTTGTGCACCTGTCAGAGCATCCATCTTCTTCAACAAAGCTGAAATTTGTGTGGCTAACGCTGTTACCCCATCTACCTCCAACACCCCAGCTACCTTAGGTTGTGTCATTCTCGCTGTGGGCCACTGGTAGTTGTTAGCCACCATCATTTCGATCAGATCATACGCCTCCTCATAACTCTTAGCCATGAACGCTGTGACAACCGTAATTTTATAATTTAATTTTAATATTTATTGGATTGAATAAATATCTTTTCGATGAATTAATTATTAGATTAATTAATTAATTGATGAAGTTGTGATAGATTAATTTTATTATATGTGTTACATTTATTAATTTAATGTGGAGAATTTTTATTATTCGAAGTATGTGATTATGTGAGCTTATTGAATTAAAAAAAATATTTAATAAGCCTAATGTTATTTTAATTAATTTAATCATCCATTAGAGATTTAATAATTTACTATTTTTATTAAATGAGAAATTTAATTATGTGACTATATGAATTAATGAGAATTTACTATATTTTATTTAAATAAATTAAATAAGATATTAGATTTATTTTATAATGGGTGTGACATTATTTAAACTATATGATAATGATTTATTAAATTAAATGATTTTTAAAACCTATTCTAATTAGGCAAACATGGCCTTGGTGGAAGTTAAGGGTAGTTTACCCATGTTGGGGAGTAACTGACCACTTATGCGTTAGTTCTTCTCCTATTATATCAGACGTCTTCTCCTTGTTATTATTTTCTAAGTCTGAGAGCCAGAGAATTTCAGAGAGAGAGTTTGAGAAATTTTAGTGTGTGATTGATAAAGAGTTGAAAGGGAATTCATCTTCTACAAATTACACTTTAGGCTTGGGTAATCTCTTCAACCCAATTATTATATTTTTACTTCTTTTAAGTTTCATGAAAATTGGCTTCCTTACGTTCTGTAATTTCTGTAAATTGGGTTAAGATGTTAGGGATATATGTAATGATTCGAGTATGTTAGCATGTTTTACATATTGTATAGATTTTCATAATATATATTATGACTGGTTATTTCAAAAATTTGCAGAGTACGTGATATGGCCATATGGCCTTATACGTGTTTTTAGTATGTCAAATATAGTTTATTTTGCAAAATTCACGCATTGATATGATTATGCATGTTAAATTGAACAAAATGAAATTTGAATGGTTGGATTTGGTTGTATAACGAATCCGTGGCGTTGAATTTTAGGAAATTATGTTCAAACTTCAAGAACAGTATAATTTGCATGTTGAATTCTGTAATTATATGTTTTTATGGGTTAAAATCACTCTATATATGTTGGGTATTGATTATGTATTTAATTATAACATGTGGGTATGTTTAATTTGGTGGAATTAGTGTCAAAGATGTGTTGAATTCATCAACTCGTGTTCTTCGCGAATCGAGAATCAAAATCTGAGTTTCAGCATACACATACCAACTCCGTAACAAAAACCTCAAGACTGCTGCAAGACCACCACTGCCTAGTAAAGGTTATGTCTTTAACCGCGATAGCCACTTTTGTGTCTTAAGTACCAATACCTAGTACAAAAGTGGCGCCAAGAAGACCACTTAGCGTATCGGGTCGAAATGAGTTTTAAAATGTTTAAGTGTGGCAATGTGCTATTAACTTAATCTAATGAGCATAAAAACTTGTTAGACATATAATGAGATGTTAAAATGAATTATTAACATGTCCATAACACAATTACGTGTGGATTGAATGATCGAATGCATAATTAGTTTATTTTTCGTGAAGTCTTAATTTTACACTAAGTTTAATAATTGACTAAGTATAGTCATGAAGTCGAGATTAGAAAAAGAATAATTTATGATGTTTAGTACGTTATTATTGACTGGTATTGTGAATGTTATTGGTATGTAGGATTTAATTCAAAGAACGAGTTTGTTTAAGTGTAATCTATGGACGAGGCAAGTTTCTTATCCTAAACTTTCGTTAAGCAAGTTCTCATTATTATTGATCAAGCCTACCTTGTATATTAAAGTTTATTAATCTTCAAGCATGATGTTGTTATACAATAATTATTCTGTTGTATACCTTTTGAGATGTTATTCAAGTTAAATATTCATTTATTGTTAAACCTTGTTAGACTAGTGAACCCTTATCGATTCGACTAGTCCATAGTTGATGAGCATTCTAAATTTTAAAACCCCTTGATGAATTATCCAAACCAAACTTCCTTTGGTGCGGACTCGAATGTCAAACTGAGATGAACAACCCTGTATAGGGGATTATTTGCGCTTTAGCGTTAAGATATTGTGCACAGTATGGTACTAAGGGCTGATCCCCCTAAGTACGAGAAGAAGAGTCCATAGTCTTATGACTATTAAAGGTTTCAAGTAAAAACACTTGACAACCTAGGACATAGTTCAAGGTCTTATGACCCTCAGAATTTCTTTTAATTCTTGTTATTCATTCTTGATTCAAAAGTTGAGCTACATATTCGATGTTATTATTTCTCTCGCATGTTATTATTCATTGTTATATTGTTATACTTATGGGCAATCGTGCTCACTCTTGCGTAATAATAACATTGCAGTTAAGAACGAAAGAGCAGACGAACCTTTCACTAGTAAGGGCAAGAGCAAGCTTAGCATGTAATGAAGGCTGTTTTATTAATGTGGTTATGTGATGTAATTAGAGTTAATGTTACTAAGACTTATTTGTTTATGTTTTCCGCACAGATGTTTTAAGGTTAGAGTAACCTGGGATTTATTTATTATTCAGTTGATGTAACCCCATAAGGGGAGAGATTTATTATTTATTTATTCTATTGCATGGTTTGCATTTTATTATGGGTAGATAGATAGATGATGTTTGTACAGTGAACACCAAATCCTGTGGAAATAGAAGTACCGGATTTGGGGGTGTCACAAACGCTCCACCAGAAGCTGCATCAATACTAGTCCTAAGATTACCACTCAACCCATTGTAGAACGTGTTCATCTACAACCATTTGGGTAGTTAATGATGTGGGCACTTCTTGAGTAATTCTTTGTACCTCTCTCAAGCTTCGTACAAAGACTCCCCATTCAGTTGCTCAAACATAGTAATCTCGTTCCTCATCTTCACAGTCTTTGCTGGTGGGAAAACTTGGCCAAGACCTTCTGAGCAAGGTCGTCCCATGTTGTAATCGACCCTCGCAGTAGAGAGTGTAACCAACTTTTCACCTTGTCCCGCAGTGTGAATGGAAACAAGCGAAGTCTGACTGCATCATCTAACACCCCATTGTATCTGAAAGTGTCATAGATTTCCAGAAAGATAACTAAGTGCTCATTCGGATTGTCGTTGGCTAATCCCCCAAACTGCACTAAGTTCTATATCATTTGTATGGTCCTAGGCTTGATCTCAAAATTATTCGTAACTATTGCAGGCTTGGTGGTACTCGATTGAAGCTCAGTCACCCTGGGAGTAGCATAATCCCTCAACACTTTCTGATCTTTTGCCGCCATTGTTTCTTCCTTATCAAGATTCTCCTTAGTTTCCTTAATCCACTTACTCAATCTTTAAAACCTTTTCTCGATGTCGTCCTCGAAAGGAAGCAAGTCTGGCTCCTTAGACCGAGTTTGCATACACTAAGTTAAAAAACCTAAAACAAGAAATAACAAAAAAAAAAGAATTTTTTTTTTAAAGTAAAACTGAACTAATTAAACTGATATTGAAAGTACTAAAATCAAAACTAGTCCCCAGCAACGGCGCCAAAAACTTATTGGGTAAAATCTCAAATACGCTCTACACGTAAGTGTACGTAGTCAACAAGTAATATAATGATAAATAGAGTATCGTTCCCATAGAGACTAGAATAAAATTTAACCTAACAATTACTAATTTTATATTAACCTAATTTTATTAAACTATTCAAATTAAGGATTATAATTAATAAAAACTAATAAACTAACAATCAAAACAAATCAACCTAACTAGTTACCTCAAATTTTAATCAGATAATGGAGAATTAGGTTTACAATTTCAGTTTAAAATTCACTCTGATTATCACACCTTTTTCTAGTTTAATTTACTATCTCAGTTTATTAATCAAGAACACTCAATTAGAATTACCCATCTCTCGATGCACTAATACCGTACTAACTTAAATCCACAAATTTAATGAAGTTAATCTAAACACCTTAATTAACTAATTCAATATATCTCTATGTGAATTAAAATCAAATAAGGTTTAAATTCCAAGTTCTTTACGTGATTACATGCGATTATAGGGATATCTCTATCTTAAACATTCAATAAGAAATCCATCAAATACAGAATTCAAGAACACATGTTATTGCAATTAGGTCTAGATTCATACATCATCTCTTGAGTCCATATAAATCCACACAAAATTGGTGATCAAATAATTCATAAATTAAAGTACAAATCACAATAGATAAACTAAATTGATAGTGTATTAAACTGAAATTAAGGCATAACAATCATTGTTCAACAGTAAAGATCCATTGCAAGCGTAAAAAGTAATTTTGTTCATCATAGATAAATTAAAAACTGAAATAAATAAAGAATCCATCATCCCAATTACAAAATTCGAATTAAAGAAAAAGAATAGTACAAAACCACCCTTCTTGGTCTTCAATTCTGTAATCTTCGTGATCTTGACCTTCCTTGCTCTCCTCCAATGTTCCTCTGAAATTAGGGCTCAAATTTTGATTGATTGATTCTATGATTGATCCTCTGTTGTGTTATGTGTTATCTCAGCATAAATCATGTATAATACTGATAAAACGACGCCCAACATAGTCCCAATCCATGCCAAAGTGTTCCATCCACGCAGCTATAGAGTTCTAATCAAAGTAGAAAACTTTCTATCTCCCTGTACTTCGTCCCAAATGGGGTTTTCTTCGATTATTATGTTTACCAAATGGGGTGTTTTCATATCTTGATTTCTTGCCTTTTGTATGCCAAGTGTAAGACCCCAATTTTATGAAATAAAAGTGTTCAATTTTTCTTATAATTATTTTTCAGTAAATGGTTAAATTGATAAAAAGTTAAAGTTAAGGGTGATATATATAAAATTTTCAAAATAAGCAAGTGGTTATAAAATACTTATTGTTGTCGGGGAATATTCGTTTGGTCGTGGAATATTCTTGTTGTTGGGGAATATTTGTACGACGGCATAGCCATTTGTGTCCCCTATAACAGAATAACTGTCAGATAAAGAAAACGAAAAGTTTCAATTTTTATAAATAATCTACGTAATTGTTACACAAGTAACACCGTTGAATACGTGGTGGTTAAAATATACGATGTCTACGCGTGGTTGCACAAGAAGACACCAGATTGCATAGTATTTTTGAAATTATTGATTCTTACGTAAGAAGGCACTACTCAATAATTGTTACAGTAATTACTGTTCAATATTCTATTTTATTGATTCAATAATTGTTGCGTTGATATTTTATATTATTGTTGTTTCAATAATTGTCACTGCACGGTATTTCCCATTATCAGATCAATAATTCATATTATTTGAATAATATTATTAGATAGCATTATTGGCAATGTCTAGAAAGTTCTGTCAAGGAGAGGTTTGGTCACCTAATTGCGCGCCAGTAAGGAGAAATCCTTATTGGAAAGCCCCCTCTTTCCTGGGAACTGCCTGGTTGTCATTATTGTGATTCTGTAATATTATTTGTGAATAATTAATTATTGATAAGGAAATATTTATTTGATGCGGATATAAATGATATATTTGTTTATTTTATGTGGTTATAATTGAAGGAATTAATGTTGAGGTTTTTATCAATATTTTTGTCAGAATGGAGGTATTAAAAATCAAATCAGTGTTCTTGTGATATATTGCGTGAGTTATAATTTTTAATCCGACCGTTGGATTGTTGTGATTTTTGGATATATTATACATATATAAGTTGAGTATATGTCCACAAATTTTGAACCGTTAAAAATGAACGTATGATTTGTTATGAATTTTAAGAAGTGACTGGTTCAGAAATTGTTAAAGTATCTGAATTTATCATTTTGGTGGAAAATTCTAGAATTGGTGGGCCCCAATTTTGGTTGCTGAGAAATGTGCTCAAATTGAATTTCAAATGTGGTGGGTGGCAATAGTAGCAGGTAAAGCCACCAGGCAGCAGGTCAAGTCTGCTTCGGCGTGCTAACATTTTCCTATAAATAGAGTGCTGGGTTAGAATTGAAAATCACACTAGAAACATAAGCTTTCTCTCTTTCTCTCTCTATATTATCAAGCATATTTTGTGAGTATTTAGATACTTTGAAAGTTTCTATTTAGTGTGCAAGGTTCCTTCGGCTTTACATTCCGGTCAGAAATACTGCTCTTTTGAGGTAAGGGATTTTAAGGGTTATTATGTTTCTTCAGTTTCGTAATTTTTCTGATCTTCAAAAATTCTGGAAAAATTTAAAATGATAATTTGATGGGTTTTATTGATTGTGTCCAAAAATGGCGATTTTTGGATGTATAGATTAGGAGTTATTGTTTTTATGAGAAAAGACTATTTTAAAAGTAAACCCTTATAACTCCTTGTGGTTAACTCCAAAATTGATGAAATTTTTATTGGGAGTACATCTATATAACATCAGTATATTCTGTAAATTTTGGAATTTTTGGACAAAAGTACAATTTATGATAAATGTCTAAATATTCGGCAGTTTTGGCCATGTGAAAAATACTAAATTAATTTTAAAAATTCTGAAAAAATATATGTTCAATATGGGACTATATTCTGCTAAATCCCAGAAAAGAAATATTTTTGGAACTGATTTGGTATTTTTCATGAAAATGGACTAGTTATGAGTAAATGAATTAAATATGTTATGTGAAGTAAGAAAATTGGAAAATAGAATTTTATGGCCTGAGAATCCTATATGAGGTATATGAAGATTTTTGATGACGGTTTTGGTTATTGGTGATGAAATCTTATGAGGTTGGCATTTTAGGATGATTAAATGCATTAATTAGTAAAGTGTAAACAATTGAAATAAATTGTTTATATGTTTAAGAAATGTTATTCTTTCAATATCATCATACCGAAATATTGGTATGGATTTTATTGTGAAATTTCTACCTTTTTCATGTCGGGGTTACTATTCATGAATTACTATTCATGAGTTACTATTTTGTCATGAATAGTACCCCGTGATTCACGACAAAATTGGTTTCTTTTTTTGACCAAGTTATTGTTGATTTATGAATCTTACTCTTGAAATTAAATCCATGTTTTGATCATATTATTTTTATTATCATATATAACATTTTTATAATCATGGTGAAAAAATTTCTCTTTGACTTGAGTGTAAAGATGGGTAGATTATTGGTATGATCATGACTATGGGTTTTCTTTTGGCTAAGTAGTCTGAAGATGAATTGTCGACTAGTATGATCATGACCATCAATTTATTATGAATATATCTTTAGCTTAAGTGCAAAGGTGAATTGATCAACATGGTTATAATTATTGTTTATATAAATTCGAAATGATTATATATTTCTTTGAGATATTAATATCTTTGGCACTATAGTCAAAAAGATGACTTGTTGTTGAATATCTTTGGCCCGTGAGTGCAAAGATGACATGTTCTTTGAATATCTCCGCATGTAGTGTAAAGATGAATCATTAATGAATATCTTTGGCCCGTAGTGCAAAAGATGAACTTATTAGTATGATTATGAACAGAGAACTGTGATTTGGTATAACCATGATCTTTGATGTTTCGTGTAAAGATGTATGATGTAAATTATCTTCGTCTCGGATGAGAAAAGGAATTTAAAACCACAAATATGATTATGAGTTATTCATATGATTGTAGATGTGAATCGCTTGATTGATGTTACTGGGATAAAACATTGTTGGTGGACTTTTAACATAGAGAAGATAATAGACATTATGGTCTATTCGACTCTTTTAATGGATTGCTCATTCCGCAGCAACTATGGGTGAAAAGTTTTATCTTCTACCATATGTTCTAAATCTCTGATTTATTACTAATGAAGGCTATTGATAATTTAATTATCTTTAGTCATGATATTCTTTATCGAGTTAGTTGTGCTCACCCTTTTGCTTCACAATTCCTTTCGTGTAATAAGAGTGTAAATTGGGGTCGAAGCGAGGATAATAGGGAATAGTGTGGTGGTCCGAGATCACAAAGTTTCTCAACACATTATAAAATCTGGCATGATACACAATATATAATTGTATTGAGGACCTAAGATGTGTGTGTCATATATTATACGTCACTTAATAATTGATTTTGGTGAACAACAATAGGGTGAGGTGAACCCAACTTTGGAAGGGTGTTTTGCCACTATCATACAAGATGTCTAAATGACATACAACCTCAGGTTATTATAAGACAGGGTTGTGCACATCCACTTGCTGAGTATATCTACGAGCACTACCTATATGATCTTGGAGTTTGGTTGAAACATAATGTTCAATTGCAGACGGTGGAGATAGTTATATGTCAAGAGAAGACTCACCATTGGAAAGAACATGATAGTAATCTTTTCGTTTTTCTTTGGGGTCTATTGGATCAACCAAGGATAATTCTCTGGACATATGATATCTATCATAACTTAGATTCATGGCCTCCTATGTACGAAGGTTTCCTTGAGCACTTTCCAAAGATTTTAATTTCTAAAACAGTTATTGATTGTTCCTTTATGTAAGGTGCCATCATGACATGCTATCCAAGGTTGGGACATGAGTCACAATTGGTATTAAAACTCACTGTATATGTGTTGTTGTATTTTACACGACAATGGTAGTAATAAAGTTGTAGTTGTTTTCTGTACCATGTATTTGGCGACTCAGAATAGGTTGGATGGATTGGACCTATTTTGGGGGCGTCACATCAAGTCTCGCCATAATGCCGCCATTATACCACCATGCCACATAATGCAATCCTAAACACAAAACAAGTAAAAATGAATAGAAATAGATAGAATCAACACTGTTTAAGTCCAAATCAGAAGCTGATTCGTAGGTATGAAACCCACTCATCAATCATGCCAAACACCTATCCATCTATGCACTACGGGCCAAATAGGACTTTCACCACAAACCTTATCTATAACATTAAAGGTTATGATTATACCAATACACAATTCCTTGTCATAATCATACCAATCAATAGTCCATCTTTACACTACGGGCCAAAGATGGCTTTCAACACAATATAAGCATAAGGATGATGACAATGATATAAAGAATTAATCAAGTGAGATCAAGGATAAATATTAGATATTTATAATTTAATTTATCCAGAGTTAAAAAATGTCCAAATTTTTAACATGATAGTTATTTGTGAAGTAAAATTCAAGAATAATATTCATGTATCAAAACTAATTTGGACAGAAAATAAACTAATTTTTCATGAATAGTACCCTATGAATAGTACCCCAAATGAAAATATTAAAATTTAACAAGAAGGTTCAGACTAATATTTCAGTGAAATGATACTAGATGAAGTGCAAAACTCAAGGATATTCTACTTGTAGACACTCGAAATTTTCTGCGCTCCTATTACTAACATTGCAGAAGGGTAGATTCATCTTTTGGAGATAACCCTGGAAGACAGCTTACATCCATTCCGGATACTACCGGAAGTTAAGTTCCAACCCAGAACAAAAACTGGGAACATCAGTTCAAACCCGGAACACACACCGGGAATGTCATTTCCAATCTCGGAGATAACCCCGAGATATGCAGATCAAAAGACCCAAGAACAAAACCGAGAGGACAGTTACGTCTCTCAATAATAACACTACGACGCCGCCTAGCCCCAAAGACAACACTGGGAGTAGCAACCCCATCCTTGGTGATAGCCCCAAGAGATGCCATTGCAATTCTAGCGATAACCCCAGAAATGCTTGTTTCAAACATATACAATCAGCTTCAACCCCAGACATCCTGTCGAGGCACACACACCTCAGACCCGGAGTTAACAAACGGGTAGACAGGAATACCCACAGATGACAGTGAGACATACAAACAAGCAGCGGTCCAATCTTAGATGTAACCCTGAGAAATGTCTGCTTTCCACTTAAACCGGCGATAACCCCGGTGAGGAGTCACAACGTCATCTTACCATCTCAACAAGATGATATCGCGGCATACCAACAAGTAGTCCAATCTCACCAGTAACCTCGAAAGCAACGCTCACTTTTAACTCAAACCGTGATAACCCCCCATGAGAGAGTCAAATGTCATCTTGTTCGCTTGACAATGGCACGTCATCTCAACACTTCATACATATATATCCAACAATGTCCCACAAGAACCGAGGATTGACAATCCCGAGTGACTATTACGTGTGACAAGATTTTGATAGAATTTGAAGCTTGAAGACCATGGGCATAGACCCTTCTTCCTCGACTTCGTGCAACCTCTAATCCATGTCATCATGTTATTCTTGACATAAGCGGTCCAAAGAAGGTCGTCGATATACCTCGCTCGGATGCTCGGATTGAAGTTCGCAAGTTCGAAGCGACATTACAAAGGTATGAGTGCACGTCTTCACGAGACGATGGGACTCATGAGGCTTGGATGCATCACGACCACGACCAGCGACGAACAATCAATGTGGCTATCGCAGGTGTACCTGCGACCATCCGTCTATATATATAAGCCTTGGGGTCAGCCATTTGAAAAGAAGAGGGAGGGAAAAAGGCGAGGAAGCCCCATCCCATTTTACTCTGCACACACATCTTTTGAGTGTTTTCTCATTTTAAACACTAGTTAGCTCACATATAGCTATCTTTTATCCCATGGAGCCGAGTGTTTATCGATTTAAAGTCATAGAAGTCTACTTTGGCAACCCACTGTAAGCCTTCTTATATTCTATAAAGCCTTCTTATCATATTAGCACACACTGTTATACACATTGAGAGTCGTGTTGTAAGTGTTTGCCTACTCTCATTCGTGGTTTTCATTTCTCGCTCAGATATATATATATATACTTATATATGTATATATTTTATATATGGACTAACATTATCGAGTTATGCCTCAATTGAGCCTAGACTTCCGTCTAAAGCGTTTAATTGCTTATATATATATATATATATAATCGCTATGTAGATATATCGATGAGTCTGGATTTACATCCATATATTATATTTACTACTTTTATATATATATATATATATATATATAATTGTCATCTGCGAAATATCCGATGAGCCCGGATTCACATCCAATATATATCGCTTATCGCTATATATATATATATATATATATATATATATATTTATATATATATATATATATATATATACATTACATCTGTCAGTTCGAGTTCACTTCGTGGCCTTTTACAACTTTATTTACATTCATCATCTCCTCTGGAGTTTACTTTGTGGCGCTTGATCGCTTTTTATGCCTTTTATTTACATTTTATCCTCACCTGAGTTTACTTCATGGTATATGACATCATCATTTATATATATATTTACGCTTTTTACATATATATATATATATAATCGCCATCGCTTTTCCATATAAATTGCAATATATCGTGAGCCTAGAAATCATGTGATCACATGTTCGATTTATCAATTTAGATTCTGTTCCCATGATGGACATTTTCAAATTGTAAGTTTACTTTGTACATTATTTTTACGGTGTTAGAATTTCCTTGATGGTCATTATGCCCATGAGGAGTTCGACATCTGCTTTGATATTATTTTCTCGAGAATGCTTCGCATCTCGAAAAAAAAAAGCAAACAAGCCAACATTTAATAATAAAATGGAAGTATGAAAGGTCTCAATTCCTATTGAGCACAGGGTTTGAAAAACCTCTTTTATAAAACGTCATTGCTATATCGTGGTTAAAACTGAATTTTTCTATAAATTCAAACCCTTTATATATAGGTGCGAACGAGGCCTCACACTACTTTCAAATAACTGCACATTGATCCACACACACACAAACACACACATTCATATAATAATTTCTTTGAAGAGTGGCGGTCACCGTGGTAACACGGATGTCGGGGGGTGCCTAACACCTTCTCTCCACATAATCAAGCCCCCGGACCCAAAATGAATCTCGTTTCACAGACCTGCCTAGCGTTGTCAAATCACCGGGTCAATGTGCAAACCTTTTTCTATTACAAGGTTGGTAAACCAAATAAATACACCAACCGGCGCGACTCTTAAAGTCAAATCGTCGACATTATATATGTCGGACCTTTTTCACTTGTTTTTTCAAACAAATCTCACATTAACATGAGAACACCAAAGAACAAGTAACAAAAAGGAACACTCAAAAATCCTGACGTCGACAGGTGGCGACTCTGCTGGGGACTCCAATAAGAGGGCTTAAGCCGTTATTACAAGCTTTTCAAAATTGTTATATGCTTGTGTGTGAATGTTGCATTTACATTTCTGATGAATGTGTACGAATGCATCTTTATTTACTGCACTGCTAAATATCTATCTGTGATATTATTGCTTCACACATGTCATCTTTTTGCATAAATGGTGAGACACATTGTATGTGAATGTATGTTGTGCGGTTCCTCCATCAGGAGGCTATCCTGTCGGTGTTTGATTACTAGACTCGTGGGAAGAATAATTCCCCGGGGCTCAGGAAAGGCACCACCCAGATTCGCTCCAGTTGAAAGACCGGATTAATTTCCCGTCGAGTAAATTGCGATGATCTGGGAACCTTCATGCCAAAAAGCCGCGAGAGAAACCCTAAGATAGGTCAACCTCTGATAAACCAAACGCGGAGGAAAGTCTCTTCATACTTTCCATTTTCAATTACTCGTAAGCGCATTTACTTGTAATTTTATTCCATGTTCATCCATATGTAATGGAAAATATGAAGAATAATTGTGCATGCATAACATGTTATCAATTAACAACTAGTTTTGCAGGACAAAATTCCTAAACGGACATGTTATGATAACATTTGCATTACCCTAAGACTAAACTACGTAAGTTTTTTGTAGGGAAGCAATTGGATCTGTTACCCGCTCAAAGTCAAAAAAGGCCACAGGCCTACAGCCAATCATGTCTTCTTCTGACCAGTATAATGTTTTCCCGAGAAGAATGTGACGGATTGAGTAAACAAATTATAGACTTGGTCGTTCTGCTGAAAGAATTGCACCAGTCCACTCAGGGTACGAAGATACCTACACATACAGAATCCTCTACACAAGGAGGAGTTCAAGGGCTGGAAAAAATAATTCTAGAACCTCAGTTGGATACGACCAACAAAGACCCTGAAAACACCCATCTCAAAGGAGATCCAGACACTGATGATATCAGGAAGAAAGTCCTCCAAATGGAGGAAACCATCCGCGTTCTCAAAGGGATTGGAACACATGGCAGCGTTTCATATACAGACCTTTGCATATTCCCTGGTGTTCAATATCCAGAGAAATTTAAGACCCCTGATTTTGA
The DNA here is from genome assembly GCA_020205615.1 of Panax quinquefolius. Classification (NCBI taxonomy): domain Eukaryota; kingdom Viridiplantae; phylum Streptophyta; class Magnoliopsida; order Apiales; family Araliaceae; genus Panax; species Panax quinquefolius. Next base: position 94,341,788 of record CM035154.1, read on the forward strand.
GAAATATGACGGATTAGGGGATCCTTATACACATTTAAAAGTGTTCATTGGAGAACTTGGGTCTTACATAGAAAATGAAAAGATCCGAATGCAGCTATTTCAAAAAAGTCTAACTGGAGAAGCCCGTTCATGGTACATCAGATTAGACAACTCAAAGATCCATAGCTGGTAAGAGCTGGCTCATGCCTTCCTCACTCAATACAGTTTTCAATCTCAGATGGCTCCTGACCGGTACCAAATTACCAAGGTCAAGAAACAGTCTAATGAGTCAATTAGAGAGTACGCTCAAAGGTGGAGGCGCCTTGTTGCTCAAGTTATTCCTTCCATGACAGAATCAGAAATGGTCATGACCTTCATAGATGTACAAGAAGCTCCTTTCTATGTAAGAGTTCTAGTGATGCCGCAAACCATTCTCTCTAAAATCAAACACAAGAGATGGTTGAAATGGGATTGAAGTCCCAGAAAATTCAAGACCTAGCCGCTCTTAAAGTCATTCTTTGAGCACATCCAAATCCGGATCTTATGGAAACAACCCCCAGAGGGTCCATAAAAAGAAAGAGGAGGATGTTTCCTTGATACTACAAGGACAAAAAGGCAATCAAAGCATGCCTATACAGAGGAGAAACTACTCCCCTTTTCCAGTACAATCTTCAAACACTCCATTGCCTAAAAGTGGAGAATTAGAGCGACCTCGAACGTTCACACCCTTAGGGGACTCGCTCAAGAATATTCTTGCTCTTCTGACTGCTTAGAAGAAAATTACACAGCTTCTTCCACCAGCCAACCCTAATGGGAGGGGTTTTAATGCTACTCGGAAGTGTGCTTATCATGTCGGGGCACCTGGACATGATACTCAAGATTGTTGGGCCTTGAAACATAAGATTCAAGATCTAATAGACAATGGTGAGATCGTGGTCACTAAATCAGATCAACCTCATGTGCAAGACAACCCTCTTCTTCAACACAAAGAAGAAGAGGTCAACATGATCAGTTGGAGCACTGAACAAGGTTCCAATTCAAATGGCGAATCATCCCAACCCATCATAGATGGTGTTGACAAATGGGTTTATGCAAAGTTCCAGTTTACCATGGAACAAAAAATGAAAGCTCTTTGCAAACAAATTGAGCAATTGGCAGAACAGGTGACCCACCAGCATCAAGTCACATGCCAATTAATCAGGCAGGAGCATGCCTATCTCCTTCCATTTGTTGTAAATGATCTATCAACACCTTTAAAAAGTGAAGCTATGGAGGATAAGGTTGCAAAGCGAGCAAATGCTAAAGCCCGTCGGGATTTTGCCAATCAGAGGGAATTTACCTATTTGGGCCAATCTATGGAGGAGATACTTCAAATTTTTATCAACGAAGGAAGAATTACATTCCTTCTCCCTCCCATCAATTCACGCTCAGGGCAGTTCAATCCTGATGAAATGTGTCAATATCATTCACATTCTCGCGGTCACAAAGATGTAAGAATGTCAGCACTCCGCCATCTCATTCGTAATCTTATTGATAGGGTGTCCTCGCAAATAGCAGATGATTACACTCGCAACTCAAGGGTGGGAATGCATATCCTACCAAATGGAAGGGATCAGTAGCAGTTATATCCGAAGTGGATGATGAGACAGTCAAAGTATTTCCCATACAACCAATTCAACTCAAAGGAGCTGACAATCCTTTTAAAGTGGCCGCACCAGAGCCAATTCCTTTACCTTTCAGACCACAACATCCTGTTGTAAGCTTACACAAAGTTCCATGGAATTATGGAGAAGCTGAAGGACCCACGTCTCATACTACCGCTATAGTGTTGAAGGAAAATCCACTGTACCTTCCTCAATGGGTTGTCAAACCTACTTGCAAAGCAAAAGGGAAGTTGCCCATGGAGAAGATTTAAAAATTCCTCCGTACTATGGGCCACAATGAAGCCAAAGTGGTTTTAAGCTTGCGAGAAGTTCCACACCAGATTTCGATATTGGATTTGGTTTTCTCTTCCGAGGATCATCGGAAGATCTTATTGAAGGTTTTAGAAGAAGCCTACTTGCCAAAATTAGTGGATGTGGAAAAATTTCAACATTTGGTTGATCACATTTTCAACAACAATGTGATATCCTTCACTGATGACAACATACCTCTCGAAGGTACCAGTCATTGCAAGCCTTTGCATATTACAGTTTTGTCTTCCGGGTACATGCTAGCAGGAGTATTGATAGATGGAGGCTCATCTCTAAATATCTGTCCTTATGCCGCCTTAGTAAAGATGAATATCAATCTCAAACGGATCCAAAGCAGCCATACGGTCATCAGAGCTTTTGATGGATCCCGACGAAATTCCACTGGAAAGATTGAATTGCCAATTGAGATTGGTCCCAATACATTCAATGTACCTTTCCATGTCGTCAAGATAGAAACAGGATACAACCTGCTCTTGGGGAGACTATGGATACACATGGCTAGAGCTGTTCCCTCCACCTTACATCAAAAACTCAAATACATTATCAACAACAGTCTAGTCACTGTCAACGCTGAGCCGGATTGTCCTGAACAATGAGCTCTACCAATTATCAGCTTCAATTCAGAAGTTGAACTGGCCAGTTTCCATACTCTGGAAGTGAGTAACACGCAATACCATTCTATTGGAGCGCCACTTCCCGTACCCAATATTTATGTCGAGGTTATGTCGACTACTCAAGAAATGATGTTATTGGGTCATCAACCTGGACAAGGGCTTGGTAAAGATAAGCAGGGTATTAAGCACCCTATCCAAATGTCTAGTCAAATTGTCACAGCCGGACTAGGCCATTCTGTCAGTTCCAGTAATAGGAATCCTCATAAGCACAAGCAGGTTCCTCAAGCTTCTGCCGCACGGTGATTTTCTATACCTTTACCTCATGAGCTAATGCAATCTCCAGTAAAGGTTCCAGCCCATGTTGTGGCTATGCTGTTTTCGAAACCAGTGCCAATCAAAGCAAAAGAGGTGCTGATTCCTGATCCCGAGGCAGAAGAAAAGGAACAGAAACGTAAACATTACCTTGCCTTGAGGATGGCAGGTATTCACGTCATTGTTCATGGTGAACATACAAACAAATACACCCTAGACGATGATTGCCCAGATGTCATAGTTATCATTCGGGAGAAGGAGGACAATGACGATCCTTCCATCACTACACCATTCATCAGACTTTTCCCTCGACAATTGGAGCAAAGACTCCATGCATTGGTCGTCGATGAGGGTAAAATGGGCGTAAAAAATCCTCTCCTGTAGAGATAACTTTAATTGTTTGCTTTCCTTTACAAAGACTAGCAGCTATTTTATCAAGTACATACTAACACTTTTATATGATCGAATAGCTTGCATATATTAAGTGAAAGCATTTTTTGTTTCGACTCAATTTAGATGTGCTCAGATTTGCTAATAAGGTGCCTTCTCTCCACAAGGGTCAGTAACTTTGATGCAAAGTTGGACTCGCACTTGATGGACATCCAAGAGGACATTGAGACACCTCAAGAGATTAAGGAATGAATTCATGCATAAACCCAAATCCAATCTTGATCAAATCACTCCTTTCAATCTCGAAACCTTAGACAACCCTAAGCTAATCCAGATTGTTCGCACCTTACCACAAATCAAAGAAATGACATGGTTGCACTATTAACCCAATTCCGTGGATGTGTTTGCATGGTCTCATGAAGACATGGTGGGTTTGTCCAATCGACATTGTTCTTCATCACCTTCCCATTAAAGAAGGATTCAAGCCAGTTAGGCAAAAACTCAGGCGATTGAAACCTGAGTGGGGTTTAAAGGTTAAAGAAGAAATTGTGAAATAATTTCAAGCTGGCATCATCATGGTGTCTACATATCCGGAGTGGATATCCAACATTGTTCCCATGCCTAAACCAGGAGGAAAGGTGAGTGTCTGCGTAGATTATCGGGATTTGAACAAAGCTTGCCTTAAAGATAACTTTCCCGTGCCCTTTATCCACATTTTTATTGATAATAATGCTCAATACAACATGTACTCCTTTGCTGTTTGCTTTGCGAGGTACCATCAAATTATGGTCGCTGAGGAAGATCGTGAGAAAACTGCTTTCATCACGCCTTGGGGAACCTTTTGCTACAGACGGTTGTCATTTGGCCTCATCAAAACCGGGGCAACCTATTAGCAAGCTATGATGGCTCTTTTCCACAATTTAATGCACAAGGAGATAGAGATCTACGTGGATGACATCATTGTCAAATCCCAGAAGGAGGATGACCACTTAGACCATCTCACAAAACTTTTCAACAGGTTGCGTAAGTACAACTTGAAGTTGAATCCTACCAAGTGCGCCTTTGGTGTTAAGTCAGGAAAGTTACTAGGTTTCCTAGTCAGCCACAAAGGGATTGAACTGGATCCTACCAAAATCCAGGCCATCAAGGAAATGCCCATTCCTCAGACAGAGAAGGAAATAAGGGGATTTTTGGGAAGGATCAACTTCATTAGCAGATTCATTTCTTAACTCACAGCAACCTGTGAACCAATCTTCAAGTTGTTAAGGAAGAACTCCTCCATGAAATGGAATGATGAGTGTCAGAAAGCCTTCCTCACAATCAAAGAGCAACTGATTAACGCTCCTATTGTGGTACCACCCAGGGATGATGTTCCCCTATTCATGTACATGTCCATAAATGACAATGCCATGGGCTGCATGCTGGGGAAAAAAGACAATAAAAGCCAAGAACGAGCTATCTATTACCTCAGCAAAAGATTCAGTATCAGTGAACATAAGTACACTCTGATTGAGAAGACTTGTTGTGCTTTAGCATGGGCTTCCATTAGGTGACAGCATTACCTCCATGGTCACACAACCCATCTCATATCCCGAATGGATCCTCTCAAGTATGTGTTCAGTAAGCCCATACTGAATTATCAACTGTTCAGATGGCAGTTGATCCTACAGCAATTTGACATCGTCTATGTGATGCAAAAGAAAGTCGAAGGTCAAGGAATTACGGATCAACTGGCCACCGCACCTACAGGGGATTACAAACCCTTAGAAACATACTTTCCTGACGAAGGAGTAATGACAATTCAGCTACAACATCAGTACGATACATGCCGTACATAGAGAATGTATTTTGATGGAGTCATTAATTCGAAAGGCTCTGAGCCGGAGCGCTTTTAATATCCCAGATGGGGAGCAAGATATCCGTCATTGTTAAATTGCAGTTTGTCAGCACCAACAACACAGCTGAGTATGAAGGTTGTATCATGGGGCTAAAACTTGCTCGTTCAATGGGCATCAGGTGGTTAACTGTCTTTGGGGATTCCGAATTGGTAAGCAAGAAATCCACAGGAGTCTATCAAACCAAAAATTACATTTACTGCCTTACCATCGACAAGTTTTACAGATGACTGTGGAGTTCGAAGAAATCTCCTTTCTACACATTCCTCATAATAGGAATGATTTTGCAGATGCATTAGCAACGCTGGTCTCCTTGGTTTACATACCTGACAAGGAAAACATGCCAAACATCATGTTTGCTTTGCAAAAAGCCCTAGTCTATGGGAATTACATTGGAGAAGTATCGGATGAGCTACCTCCCATCCACAACCCTTGGTATCAGCACATCAAGGAGTATCTACGAGATGGATCTACACCCGCTGAGGTGAGCCTAACTGAGAAGAGGCGGATTCATCGACTTGCTATGAAATTCTACCTGAGCAGAGATGCACTCTATAAAAGAGATGCAGGATTAGGTCTCCTCAGATCTCTTGAGAAAGACCAAGCTCAGACACTCATGGATGAGATCCATGGTGGAATATGTGGCCCTCACATGAGCGGACCCATACTTATCAAGAAGATCCTCAGAACAGGGCATTATTGGCTTACACTCAAAGCTGACTGTGATGATCACGTCAAGAGGTGCTATCAATGCCGATTCATGGGAATGCTATCCACGCCCCTCCAAGGAACTCCACAATATGAGTTCGCCACGCCCTTCTCAATGTGGGGAATGGACGTGATCGGGCCCATCGAGCCTAAAGCCGATGAATGGACATCGATTCATATTCACCATGATCGACTACTTCACCAAATGGGTAGAAGCAAAGATCCTTCCCGTGATTACTAAAGAAGTTATCATTGTTTTCATCAAAAAAATGTCATCTGTCGATATGGACAACCGAGGTCATCAGTGTCGAGATAATGCTAAGAACCTCAACAACAAAATGATGGAGGAGTTATGCGTAAATTCCACATCAAACATCTCAACTCCGGCCATCTACCGTCCAAAGATGAATGGTGTTATTGAAGCGGCTAATAAAAACATCAAAAAGATCATGCAGAAAATGTCCGCCAATCATAAAGGATGGCCTGACCTCTTACCTCTGACTTTATTAGCATACAAAACTTCTATACGTGCTTCCACTGGGGCAACCCCCTACTCACTAGTCTATGGGATGGAAGCAGTGCTCCCCATAGAAGTGGAAATGGAATCCCTCAGAGTATTGATGGATGCTCAGTTGGATGAAGACCAATGGGTACAAGACAGGTATCACCAATTGTCTCTAATAGACGAAAGGCGATCCGCGGCTATCTTCCATGGTCAGTTATATCAGCAAAGGATCGCACCATCCTACAATAGAAAAGTCCAACTATGGCAGTTTAAACAACATGACTTGGTTTTGAAGAAGATCATTGACAACCAAAATCAATCTAAGGGAAAATTCGCTCCTAACTGGGAAGGCCCATTTGTTGTCAAGGAAGTATTGACAGGAGGTGCTCTCAGATTGCAGAAAATGGATGGCGATGAATTTCCGTAGCTTATCAACTTGGACACCGTGAAACGGTACTATGTCTGAAGTTACCTTCAAACAAACATCCTAGTTTTGATCATCAAATCACCAGTCATTCCGGTTTTGAACCCTTTCCTTTTTGAATATTCTTCTGCCCCTCAGGGAAACATACACTTCAAACCAACAGTCTGGTATCACTTCATTTCAAACCTTTCACAATTTTGGTTATCCTGAAGACGGGATTGAACCTTTCACACTTGCAGTTTATCCTGAAGACGGGATTAAACTTTTCTACGCCTGTAGTTTATCCTGAAGACGAGATTAAACTTTTCTACGCTTGCAGTTTATCCTGAGGACTGGATCAAACTTTTTCACACCTGCAGTTTGTCCCCATTATGGGATCAAACTTTCATCTCCCTGCAGTATAGCCTGCACATGGGATTCACACTTCTCTTCGCCTTTAATTCGTCCTGAGGGGAGAACTACGTTGACCTGATCTCCTTGATACCTGGGGGTACGTAGGCAACCATATTCTCTATGGCCCGGTCGCAATAAAGAAAAACAACAAAAACATTTCTGCCCTTTCTCTATAAAACAACAAAAACAACAAAAATACTTCTACACCCATCTGCCTTCCGCATTCAGCATTGAACCTCTTACACCAGGTTCGAACTACGCAAACTTGATCTCCTGTTCAATAGGAGTACGTATGCAGCCATTCATGGTGCAGTCTAACCCCTACCAGAACAACATACTTGTCACACGGTACTAGGATCTACCTTAAATTTTCCCCATTTAATCGGTTTCAGATCAAAGGGATGGAATTATCCAACCTCTTCTCATAAATAGAAGATTTGGTGACCATCTAAGCTACGATCGTGCCTCGAAGAGCAATACCAACCCATAAGAGATTGAATTAACTAGGCTTCTTACAAATAGAAGTACTGGCGACCATCTGTGATGAGGACAATCTCAGAGAGGATGAAACTACCCTCCTCTCCACTTCTTCATACAGATACCAGTCCCAAGACACCAAAGATGGTAGGGATTTACAGAAATCAATGATCCGTTCTGAGAGATCTTACGACGTCTCAATGTCCATCTATCAAGGATAACTTCAGAATGCATTAAGATCACAAGGCCCTGAAGAAACAGGCAAATATCAAGCAAGTATCAAGGCATAACTAAAAGGGAAGTGAATCAAAATATATTTCCCTGCCATATATAATATTTTTCGATATATATACATCTGTGTTGTACATGAAAAAATGGCTAAGCTAGTCTGTGCAGGAAAATACAAAGCTATCTACAGATTTGAGTGTATGCGGACTATCAGATCTAACATAGCGTCCCTCTCTGAAGACGGAGGTAGCACTGCAAGCTCCTGCCCAAGGGTATCTACACGAGCTAGCGGATCGTAGGCTAACTGCATGGTGGCATAATGCTCATCAATGTAAGCACTCATGCTCAAGCAAGACCGACGACCATCCGATCTCATCAAGCGTTATTCCGTGAATGGCCACATCCCTAGCAGATAAGGCGGCATCCCGATCTACAATCAATGCATCCCTGGCTGATCTAGCCTCATCCCTCTCTAACAGAAAGCAAGATTCTCTCATCAAGAGTCATCAACATCACATTCTCTAGCCCGATCTCTATCATAGGTCATCAGATGTAAGCTCTGCTCCAAATGTTATGCCGAATATTGAGTAACAGTGGCACTCGGGGTGGGAGAATCTATCACTAATGCTGGCAGCCCAGCAGTCAAATCATCGATGGGAATAACAGCCTCCTCTATAGGCTCCTCATTGTCAGAATCAATCCCCTGCACTGTGGATACTGCCGCAGCCGATGCAGTCTCTGTCTCCATCCATGCGAAATACTCTACAGAATAACCTGGATGACTGATAGAAAACTCAGCTAACTATCGCTGATCCCAACAGGCATACAACCTGGATCTATCCTCCGCTGATAAACGGTGTGATGCAAAGCGCTGACTCACACGTACCGCTTTATAGCATCTACGCCGAAAGGACTTCAGACGTACAGCCCCGCCTTGGCGCGCTCACCAAACTCCCAACAAGGATCTGACGGCAGTAGGGGTAATATCCGACGTGCAAGGCACCGGCTCCCCTCCAAACTCCATACCTGTGATAAACCGCCAATCCATCGGCGTCATCATCACCTCACATCCAAAGAAATGGAGGACCGAAGTCCGTGGAACCACCGCTTAGAAAATGCCCCGAGGTAACCCTGTGACATTGATGGGGTAGAATGGAGAAGAACCTCCCGAATCCTCACCACCACGACGATCGCTTCTATAGTCATCATGTAAGGCCCGATACATAAAGTGGATGCTAAACCAGCCTCCCTCGAGGTCGTGGAAGCCGGGAACCTACATCAAATGCAGATCAACATCGACTCCTTGACTCTCATCAATAGAAATAAGGAAGATTAAAGATCTAACTTCATATCTAGTTTGCGTGCGGGTATATCAAGGATGCTTACTCAAGTCACCCGTAAGATCCGGGTTCACCACTAATACCTTGAAATTCCCTACGGGGAACACGTGACACAGAGAGCGGGAACCTCGACGGCAGCATCCTCCTCCTCGCCCCCTCGACATTCAAAGACTTCAACCCGAATAGACGATGATCACCGCCTCCGCCTAAACGACGAGGGTCAGTCTAACGTAATGTCACCGAGGCTCTTCAAAATCCTCCTCCGTACACCGTAAGTGGTCCTGCAGAACTACTCAAATGATCCGGATCCATGATATCCGACAACAAGTCTCTAAATCACCTCGTAAAGGGTGTGGTAATTTCACTACGAGTCTTTTCAAAATGCATTCTATGATTATATGCATGCATGCATTGTTTTAACATACATCTACAGTAGAGTTAAAAATGCATGACTACCCAATACCTACATTTTGGGAAAATTTTGCCATAGCCCCCTTTGTAAATGGGACTATCCACATGCACATAGGCATAACTAGGTGGCCATTCAATAGCACACCTGAACACAGTCATATACATCCTATATGCATTAATACATTGCAATAAAAAATCCATAAGTGTAGTCTAATTACCAGGATTATTTTGCTTGTTTACCTTTACTCATTTTTCCTCAGATAGGATAAGAAATGACAGTAAAAAGGGCTAATTTGACTATTTCAAAAGTCAATTTTTTTCACATCATTATGTTCAGCATGGTTTAATACTAACATTTCCTATGTTTAATATTTTCTATCAAGTCATAGCAGCATGCATATTCACTACTATGTGTCTAAATGCATTTCATGCGATAAGTCATTTTCCAATGGACAGAAATTGGAAAAAAATACATGCATGTGTTACCAAGACAGTGAAGAACGCTTGTACGGTGGTAGAATATGCAGAAAGTTGCCCAAACTCAGCAGATCTGAAGAAGAGCTCATGGATTTCCTTCACGCAAGAACTTGAAAATGACTTATAAAAGCAACCAAATTACCTATACATAGGCATGGTTGGTCATAAGTCGACTAAGGCTCCTGCAGTACACCGCAAACCCTCCACGGGCCTCACACCTCCTACCACTCCAGCTTAGAGTTACAAAGGAGGTCTCATGTCGAAAAAGGCCAAATCAGAATAAAAATGTTACGCGATTGAGCTTTTAATAGCTTTGAAATCCTCGGTTTCTCGTCGGTCAGAGTTAAACTCCCGTTGTCTCAAAGGTATTTGCCTGAATACAGGGTACACTATACCAATGAGCTCAACTTTCACAAATCATGCTCGGCAATACCCTACAAAGGTCCGATGTCGTCATTTACAGGGTCACAACCCTAAACCTCCCCGGCGGGGGTTACAACGCAAAACCACGATATATCAAACCTCCCCGACGGGGGTTACAACGCAGAAGTTATCAACATCTACGTATCCCCTACGGGGTCACAACGCACATCCTTCAAACTTCGATGTCCCCTACGGGGTTACAACGCCAAGTTATCAACATCTACGATCCCCCATGGGGTCATAACGCACATCCTTCAAACTTCGCATGTCCCCTGCGGGGGTTACAATGCAATGCAACCATTGACACACACATCAATGAAGGTCAAGCAGCCTTGACGTCATGTTAGTCGATGGCAAGTAAACCCATCGAAGCAACCTTCCCTGGTGGGGGTCACAACGCAATGCTACCATTGACACATATATCATTGAAGGTCAAGCAGCCTTGACAATGCACCCAGCAGGGATTTATCCAGTGATACACACATCAGCGAAGATCATGCAACCCTGATAACAAGAAACTGTTGGCAGTAACTCCGACAGAGTGAGGGTACATGTTATACACATCCTCAAATAGACAAAGCTTTATCTCCACAGATCTCTTACACACAAGAGGTAGCTCTATGGAATATAAGCCAATGTCTAGGATTCAAGACTTTGGTGATAGCCCCAACGTCAACATCCTTGGAGACTTGGATCGCATGTCCAAGCCATCACTGATTGTCATCCCAATAGGATTACCTGACAATCATTCATGCATTCTACATGCATTTGCATCATGTTGCTGCATATAGCATCATGTTTATCTTGCTTGCATTTCAAGTGTCTAGTATTCTTTATCTTATCCATGCCTTGCATTGTATGAATATGATAAAGAGGGGCATCTGTAGACACTCAAAATTTTATGCGCTTCTATTACTAACATTGTAGGAGGGTAGATTTGTCTTTTGGAGATAACCGTGGAAGACAAATTTTACATCCATTCTCGATACTACCGTAAGTTC